>NW_026493117.1:0-72003 GCF_026875155.1 Cherax quadricarinatus
CCCCCCCAAAGCTATTCTCCCCAAGAAATTTAAAAATTATTTGTCCAGTGTATTATTAAATTCTTCCCAATTCTATAATTATAAATGGATCTAATTTATAAAAACCCAAAAGGAAATATTCATATTATTATCAAAATGCTTTTTATGAAACAAGATTCAATTATATTCCTGTCGACCATGGACTTGCTTGATACTGCTTTCTCACTTTTTGAAAATCAATTGGATGGTTAAAATCTTTTTACATGATATAAATAGAGCATTGGAATTTGTCCAGTTCTAATGTTTATATTTATGTTGTTTTAATTTAGTTCGAGATTTTTACCAGTTTGCCGTAATAAACTTTTATCGCAATTTTTTACAAGGAATCTTATAGACACATCCATCAGCATTTTGGGGGGAATTCTTTATCAAAAGTTTTTTTACTGTATCAAGATTTTTGAATACAACTTTAATTTTAAAAAAGTCTTAAGAGAGAAAGGCATATCAACCAAGTTTTCATGGTAAGGGAGAACCAACATATTTTTAGTTGAATAAGGCTGGTTGTCCCTTTTTGGATTATAAAAGTGTT
This sequence comes from Cherax quadricarinatus, assembly GCF_026875155.1. Taxonomy (NCBI): domain Eukaryota; kingdom Metazoa; phylum Arthropoda; class Malacostraca; order Decapoda; family Parastacidae; genus Cherax; species Cherax quadricarinatus. The sequence continues at coordinate 569 of NW_026493117.1, forward strand.
TCTAGCAACTTTAAAAGATTTATCAATTACATTTCTTGGGTATTTTAAATCATTACCTATTTCATAAATTTTGGATATTTCCTCATCTATAAACTCAGGACTACAAAATTCGTAAAAGTCTCAAAAACTTTGATGAGAAAACAGACAGTTTGACTCTATTTGATGCGAGGAATAATAGTGGACATAGGAACAGTTATTTGTAGGTTTTCTGTAAATTTTAAATTTGAATTCATTATTACCCTTAAAATTAAAACATCTAGAAAGGCATGAGTTATTTTCTTCAAACTCAACAGTAAAGTTTATAGAATGGGCCTAAGCTATTAATTTTCCAAGAAAATGGTGTTGTATATCTACATTTTTGGGCATAAGACACAAAATATCATCAACATAACTGAACCATTTAGCTCTATTAGGGAGGATTGTGTTAAGCAACCTTGTTTCAAAAAATTCCCTGTATAGGTTTTCAAGAACAGGTGAAAGAGGATTTCCCATTGCCCTTACCAAATTCTGAGTGTAAAACTTATCCCTTAAATACAAATTTTGCATCAACAATGCAAAGTTTAATAAGTTTAATGATAGTAGGAACTGGCAATGGTAAATCATAGTTAACAAGTTCTTAGATAAAAACTTAATAAATCATCAACAGGAACTTTCGTAACAAGGAAGTAACATCAAAACTAACCATGTTAAAATCATTTAAGTCAGTCAAGGAAACTTAATTTATCAACAAGTCTATGTTGTTTTTAACATTAAATTAATACACATTAATATACACTGGAGCAATTAATTTTAAATTTCTTGGGTAGAATAGCTTGGGCCCCCGGGGGTTGTGCAAAAGGACCTATCCAAGTTGGGTCGCCGCGCCGGTCACGTGTTTAACGTTTTGTGGGATTGATAGTGAGGATGCTGGCCGGACCCTATATAGCTTCCTTGGTTGCTTTACTTTTTCATAGTTCCTTGATAATGTGAGTAGTCAAGAAAGCGGCTTGGTAAATTTCTATTCTTTCAGAGTGGTTGTTTTGCATATTTTTGAAATCACCTGTTTACTGTGATCTTATGCATTCAATGGATACCACACGGACTCCGTAGAATGTTTCTCGATAAGCTTCCTAATCATATATCTTTTGTTTCACAGTTTTCTTCTGCATGATCAAGTCCCACAAGTTAATAAATTCGAACATAATTTTTTAAAAAAAAATTGTTAAATGAATCAAGTTCTGCCAAGTCTCTTTTACCAATAGACTCCTTGACATGAGAGATCGGTCCTTTGATTGATTTTATGAGGAAATTATTTCTTCAGAAACATATTGAAATAACTAAATTACAGGAGATGGAAGCATTCAAAATATTGAGAAACAAACAATACTCTTTTAATCAGGCCATTCATCTCAGAATGGAAACACAGTATGTTGGATCATTGCTAATAATAAATCGAAGAATTTGTAATGAAATCAAGAGCAAACTACAAAGAAAATTAGGACATTTTAATTGAAAATTGTGATTGGACAAAGCATGTAATAACAATTTTGTATTAAACTTATCAGATGAAATTTAGACAAACATACGACTGCTGCTCTAGGTTTTGCCTAAGTTTGCTCAATTCAAAAAAACTTAATAATGTTGAAATTGCAAAAGCCTTTTTGTAACTTTGAAAAATTTTCTGATTTATCCTCTGATGAACATTATATAGTAAAGGAATTGGTATTTAGCTCTTGTTTAAAACCAAAATTTCCCAATTGCCCTCAAAGATCTTTATGTCTTATGATACACTTAATAACAATAAAAAATTGCGCTCTACTAAGCATGTCACAATATAAATTGCAATGTAATTATGAAAGAAATTGATTACCAAGAAAAAATGAATAATCTCTTAGATGATACGAAACCTTATTCTAAACTTGAGGAAAAACCCTAGTAAACCGTTTAACAGCCATTTCCCAATATAAAACATAAAATTCTACTGGAAGGCAAGATGAATTAGTCAAACAATTTACTTCCACTAATCATCTTTACCTTAATGTATGGACTAATAAAAACACACAAACCCAGGGAATCCAGTCAGACCAATAATTAGTCCATTAGGCTCGTCAGTTCATATAAAATTATCAAAAGGGCCTTGTTGGTATTTTGAGCCCTATTGTTGGCAAAAATTTGCTAACTTTAATGTTAAAAACAAATAGACTTGGTTGAAAATTAAGCTCCTGTGACCTTAAATGATTTTTACATGGTTAGTTTTGATGTTACTTCTTGTTTACGAATGTTCCTGTTGATGATTTATTAAGTTTCTTTTCTGAAGAACTCGTTAACTATGATTTACCATTGGCAGTTCCTACTCTCATTAAAAACTTATTACACTTTGCATTGTTGATGCAAATTTGTTATTTAATAATAAGTTTTACACTCAGAAGTTTGGTATGGCCAATGGGAAATCCCTCTTTCACTGTTTCTTTGTAAACTATACATGGAATTTTTTTTTAAACAGGTTTGCTTACACAATCCTCCTAATGAGCTAAATGGTTCAGATATGTTCGATGATATTTTGTGTCTTATGCCCAAAAAGGTAGATTAACACCATTTTCTTGGAAAATTAATTAGGCTTAGCCATTCTATAAACTTTACGTTGAGTTTGAAGAAAATAATCATTGCTTTTCTAGATTTTTATTTAATTAAGGTGTATTATTGAATTCAAATTTAAAATTTACAGAAAACCTACAAATAACTGTTCCTATGTCCACTATTATTCCTCGCATCAAGGATAGAGTCAAACTGTTCTGTTTCTCATCAATGTTTTTGAGAGCTTTACGATTTTGTAGTCCTGAGGTTCATAGATGTGGAAATATCCAAAGTTTTGAAATGGTAATGATTTAAAATACCCAAGAAATGTAATGATAAATCTTTTAATAGTTGTAGAATACACTTTTTATAATCCAAAAAGGGACAACCCAGCTTATTCAAACTAAAAATTGTTGGTTCTCCCTTACCATGAACAACTTGGTTGATATGCCTTCTCTTCTTAAGACTTTTAATATTAATGTTGTATTCAAAAATCTTGATACAGTAAAAAAACTTTTGATAAAGGAATTCCCCCATAATGCTGATGGATGTGTCTATAAGTTCCTTGTAAAATTCGAGAAAGGTTTATTAGGTCAAAAATGGTATAAATATCGAACTAAGATTAAAACAAATAATTATAGCAATTAGAACTGGACAGATTCCAATGCTCTATTTTATTCATGTAAGAGATTTTAAACCATCCAATTGATTTCAAAAGTTGAAGGAAAGTAGTATCATGCAAGTCCATGGTCGACAGGAATTAATGAATCTTGTTTCATAAAAAATGAATTTTTGACAATATTATGAATATTTTTTTGAGTTTATATAAATAAGATCATTTAGAATTAATAGAATTTGGGGGAAGAATTTAATAAATACATGGACAAACTAATTTTTAAATTTTCTTGGGTAGAATAGCTTGGGGTGAGTTGTGCAAAGGTCCTATCCAAGTTGGGGTCGCCGCGGTCACGTGTTTATACCGTTTGTGGATCTGATAGTGAGACGGTGCTGCCGGACCCTTATATAGCTTCCTTGGATGCTTCACTTTTCATGTTCCTTGATAATGTGAGTAGCCACGAAAGCGTTGGAATTTATCTATTCTTTCGGTGGTAGTTTTGCTATATTAATATATATTATATATTATATATATATATATATAATATTTAATATATATATTATATATATATATATATATTCTATATATATATTCCACACAGAATATATGTGTATTTGCCGGCGAAGTGCAGCAGACCATACGGTTACATGGTCTTAACTGTTCCAAAACCAGGGGTGGCATGCAAAGTACAATGAGCGTCAAACGACATCATTAAGAGAACCTTGCTACAGCTGGATGCCCTGCCGAGAGGGAGCCACGATCACTTGCAGCAAACAATACCACAACCAGGCAAACGCCCCGACGGGATCACCATCTATCCTTGGAAGAATGGCAAGTCTTAGCATGAGGACTATACTGTTGTCCACACTGCCTGACACCTATATCCATCACAGTGTGGGGCGACAGGATGGAAGCTGTGACCACAGGGACGTGGTTACAAGATCAGCAAGTACAGGGACATTAGCCAAACAGTATTCAATTTGTTCCCAGTGGGAATCAGAGACCTTGGGATCATGGGGGAAAAATAAAAATGCCACACCGTTTCCTTAAAGAATTGGGTTCCAGACTCATCGACCCACCAGGGACCCAAGGGGCAGCACTTTTCAGGTTTCCGCCGCCTTCAGCAGTCGCCATCCAGTGGGGAAATGGCTTGCTGATTACTTGGTTCACGTCCAGCTCGGAGGAAGCTGGAGGAAATTATAATCTTTGATACATTGTTCCATTGTATTCATGTTTATGTTTTTTTTCTGTAAATATAAAAAAAAAAAAAAAAATAAAAAAAAAAAAATGTATTTTGTTTATTAATAAAATGTTCACATTAGAATATAAAATATAGGGGGTGGTAGGAGAAGAATATATTCAAACACTCCGCGGAGAACCTTGAGTTTTCCTGTGGTACGTTTATTGTATTCTCTGAGGTGAGGGTTCCCCATTCCAGCTATAGAGGTTGGTACTTCCCTATAGTTATATATATATATATTATATATATATATTTATACATATATTATTATATATATTATATATATTTATATATATATATATATATATATATTGTTACGCTGACTTGCGAATCTCTAATATGTCCTTCCATTTTGGTTCATCTATATAATTTAATTTGTGATTATGGTCGTTATTAGCTAAAACACGAAAATCCAGCCTTTAGTATTTTACATATTTCATTTCCATCTTCCCTCATTTTTCATTTTATGTATATATTTATTTATGTTTTTTGCGCTGATGCATCATTACCAGTGTTAACAACCATTTTGACCTCTACTCTGGTATTACTACTCCGCCTGTGATGCGAGTTTACGTCGAGGTGAGTTGTTACTACTCGCTGACGCCAGCTTACGCAGAGGTTTTTGAGTGTTACTTACTTGCCTGACGCAAGCTTACGTCAGAGGTGAGTGTTTACTACTTGCCTGACGCCAGGTTACGTCCCAGAGGTGAGTGTTTATACTCAATGACGCCAGCTTACGTCAGAGGTGAGTATTGCTATCGCCTGACGCAGCTTGCGTCAGAGGTGAGTGTTATTACTCGCCTGACGCCAGCTTACGTCAGAGTGAGTATTGCTATCCGCCTGACGCAAGCTTACGTCGGAGGTGAGTGGAGTCAGAGGAGGCAGTACAACACCCTTCAGTCTCGAGGTCTTCCTTTCTGCTCATTTAATTTGGATTAAGAGGACTACCTGAGGTACCATTATTCCTTAGTGACCCGCAAGGGCGACTATTGCTGACACTTCCACTTAGTGTCCCGCAAGGGCGACTTACTTGTGACACTTCCACTTAGTGTCCCGCAAGGGGCGACTACTTGTGAATCTTCCACTTAGTGCCCCGCAAGGCGACTACTTGTGACACTTCCACTTTAGTGTCCCACAAGTGCGACTACTTGTGACACTTCCACTTAGTGTCCCGCAAGTGCGACTACTTGTGACACTTCCACTTAGTGTCCCGCAAGTGCGACTACTTGTGACACTTCCACTTAGTGATCCGCAAGTGCGACTACTTGTGGGACACTTCCACTTAGTGTCCGCATGTGAGACTACTTGTGACATTCACTTAGTGTCACACAAGTGCGGACTACTTGTGACACTCCCGCACTTATGTCCCACAAGTGCGACTTACTTGTCACTTCCACTTAGTGTCCACACCTAAGTGCGACAAACTTGTGACAATTTCCACTTAGTGTCCCGCGAAAGTTGCGCGACTACGTGTGCACTTTCACTTGGTGTCCCACAAGTGTGCGACTACTTTGACACTTCCACTTAGTAGTTATCCTGTGTTACACAGATCTCTGTTACACTCGTCAAATTTATAACTGTTAAAACATTGATCGTCTAGGAAAATTGACTGTATCTTTATCCAGTCTTACCCAGTCAGCCAGAAATGGCGGCCATTTGTAACAACATATTTCTTATAAGTATGTTAAAGTGTTATATCGAATTGATAAATAAAAAGTATCTTTACAATAACTTTTAGACCATAATGTAATATACTGGTTTTATTAAATGAGATATTTATGGGATACACAAATAACCCGCACATAAAAGAGAGAAGCTTACGACGACGTTTCGGTCCATTGACAAAGTCACACTGTGTGACTTTGTCAATGGTCCAAGTCGGACCGAAACGTCGTCATAACGCTACTCTCTTTTATGTGGGGTTTTTTGTGTATCGTTCCAGTCACGGGGATATTGTGCCTTTTTGTTTTTTATTTAAGATTTTTTATGATTTTTTTCTATTCCCCTTATCCCCTTAATACTAAAACTGACCCGCACAAGAGATTGAATTATATCAGTATGTATAGTTTCTTATTACGATTTCCCATGTGTATTTTGCATACTGAACATCCCTAGACTCAGGCCATTAAATTCTTTAGAATATCTATGGAATTTCGTTATATTATATATATCTATATATATATAGATATATATTATATAGATTATATATTTATATATATATATATGTCGTGCCGAATAGGCAGAACTTGCGATCTAGGCTTTAATAGCATCGCTCATCTTGCCATATAGGTTAAGTTGAATATTTGTGTATGCAATAAGTCGCCCAAAATATTTGAACTAACGAAAAAAAAATATATTTCCACTGTTGTTTGTTTATTACTAAAATTATGTAAACAAAAATAAAATTATTTAGTTGGGTAAGGCTAAATAAATTATTCGTGTTTATAATAAGGTTTGGTCAGTTTTCTAAGTTCCTTTTGATGCAAAATTTTAAATTTTTGCATCAAATAAATGGAAAAAAATATATCTTTAAACGTATAAGAAGAAAATTTTGGAAAGTACTTAATTTTAAATGAGTTCTTGCTAACTTGACCAGTTTTACCTATTCGGCACGTCATATATAATATATATTTATATATATATTTATATATATGATATATATATATATATATTATATATGTCGTGCGAATAGGCAGAACTTGCGATCTTGGCTTAAATAGCACGTTAATTTGCCATTTAGGCCAAGTGTAATTTGTGTATTCAATAATTTCGCCAAATTCATTCTGAACCTAACGAAAAAAATATATTTCACTGTGTGTTGTTTAGTATTAAATTATTGTAAACAATCTTAAAATTAATATTAGTTGGGGTTAGGCTAAATAAAATTGTTCTTGTTATTATAGGTTAGGTAAGTTTTCTAAGATTTTTGGTGCAAAATTAAAAAATTTTTACTTAAAATTAATAAAAAAATATCATCTTTTAGCGTATAAGAGAAAATTTTAGAAAGGACTTAATTTTAAATGAGTTCTTGCCTAATTGACCAGTTTTACATATTCGGCACGACATATATTTTATTATAATGTGCGTGTGTGTGTGTTGTGTGCGCGCATTCATAATAAAAATCGCTTGCGTGGTCAGAAATACAAGAGGAGAATAAAATAGCTAGAAACCATGCCTGAGACTGAGTTGGAAAAGAGAGTTATCTTGAGAAACATTGCCGGTCTCTCCTATATTGGTCGAATCCTGCTGACTGCCCATCTTTCCATGTATATTCGCTTGTTTTCTGCGTGAAGTATGGCTATATCGTGTTTGTAAGTGACTACTAGATGACCCCTGTGTCTACACTTCCTCTCCACGGTAGTATTTTTAAGGCACATGAAAGAATTTCTTGCAGTTCTGATGCAAACAGAGTTCCACGTGTCTGGGTCATGGGCAAAGTCATATTGGGCTTCAGTACCTCACTCATTTCGTTGTTTTCATCTATGTAAAGTCCATCTCGTTTATGCAGGGGCCCAGGTGCTGGATGTGGTTTTTGACCCAGATTTTGGCGTAAGAAATATTTTTTTCAGTTTCATTTACGGTTTTAAAGTTCTTCCTGTGACTTCTTGGCTCCTGTGTGATCCCTTAAGCTTATGTTTGTATTTTATTTTTTTGTCTGGCAGTGCTCCCTCCCATATTTCAGTTAGATGGCACTTGAGCATCTCTTTCTCTTGTTTATTATTACGGATAATGTGCCTTGAGAATAACTAAGAGCCACAGTTAATTCTTTTAGCAAGGTTCGGATCCGCATTGTTTAGATTATTTTCCCCAGCATGTTTCAGTTAGTTTCATTTATAATTCGATCCAATCTATGTTTTCTGTTATCGAAGATGAGTTGGTGAAGGTACTTAAAAATGGACAGGAGCCCTCGCGCTTACATGTCTGTACTTCAGCTGAGTTTGTGTGATCGAGTATATTGTCTTTGATACTGATGGTTTAGTGTCTTTATCATTTGCTCTCTTAAGGTGAATTTTGTTGCAGAGTTTTAATAGCTCATGCGTGTGGGATTTTTCATATCGATCTGCCTATGGGGGTTGTCTCTGCTACATACCTGAGTCTACCTGGACGGAATTCCGGGGATCTATTGCCCCCGCGGCCGGTCCAATGACCAGGCATCCTTGTGGATCAGGGCCTGATTAACGAGGCTGTTACTGCTGGCCGCACGTAGACCCAAACGTCGAACCACAGACCGGTTGATCTGGCACTGAGTTAGGTATCTGTCAGGTCCCTCTTGGAGACAACCAGGGGTCTATTGGTAATTCCCCTTTGGCTGGTGGGCCCGGACAACTAAATACTTCGAGAAATTATAGGACTTTCTAGCTAGGAGTGTTGTCAATAGTTGTAAGATGGTCACCACCATGAGATCTGGTAGTCTGCAGGAAAGGGTTAGGGACGAAAAAAGGCCTGAATTGCTTGCAATCTGTGTGAATGGTCCATGGTATATGCAGGGGTTTTAAATCAGTGACCAATTTCATATACTCAGTGAGAGCTTTTTGGGTCTGTTAAAACGAGATACACTGTACGAGGAAATTACATCTATATTAAAAGACAAGAACATTAATAAAAGATTCTTCTTGAAAGAATGTCAGCATGGTATGACAACTGGGAATATAAGGATGGGTGACGGAACAGTGAGTCCTGAGGGTGTCGTGTTGTCTTGGCGGACTGTGCTCCGAGGGTGCTAGTGTTGTCCTAAGAGGGACAGTGATCTGAGGGGTGCCAGTGTTGTTCCCGGAGGAAAGTGAACAAAAAGAAGACATTGGCCTGGTGATGAAATAAGTAAAAGGCAAACGCTATTCAGTACAGAAATACAAAATAGTGTCGACATATTACCAGCCAAAGCGTAATAGAAAGCACTGATGTCCATACAAGGGTTGATAGTGGGAGGAAACAAAAAAAAAGACCAGCATTTAATGCAGTACAATAGTACTAGAAACAGAAGTCCATCTATTGTAAATACTCTGCCTTGGGTATCTGTAGGCACGGTGTATCTGCGTAATAAAACAGGTGGGATGCCACCTTATGACCATCCCCAAAAAATGCCGCACCCACATGATCAACAGGTGAGTGCAACTTCCCCTCCTGGCCAATTTATTTCACCCAAAAATGTGTCACTCCCTCAATCTATGAAAGAAAATGCTACACTGCATACTGCCCAGGCACCTAATCTTAAAGGGCGACGAGAAGACACAGCCAGCCTAGACTATGGGGGAAACAAAAGAGGGGAGCAACAACCTCTCCAGGGACAGGAGGTTGCTTAGGGCCAGGAGGGAAAAAGACTGGCAAGAAGTGACAATAATCCTACACCAACTGAACAAACATTCTGGTGAGCAGAGGGGAGACACCGGACATTGGCCCTCTACACCAGACAACAGATATTAGAGCCTGCCAAATAAAATAAAAACCTAAATTCCACCAATATAAACGACATTTCTTCTTTGCAAACATATTGGGGGTCTACAGCTTGTCAAAAAACAGCAAATTCATTAATCAAGGGAACTGGCTCACAGGAGTCAAATGCAAAGTTTGCAGCATCACAGAGGCCCACATGAAGGACATTATGACAACGATATATGGATCCTCAGGTTATAACCATTCAATGTTAAGACAAAAAGCAGCAAGGGGGGGGGGGGGATGGGGTGGCTGTTGTACTTCAGAGAGTCGCTCATTTGCTCCGAACATAAACACCCCAAATGTTGTAGTTGAAGTTTTGGCGGTAAAGACTGTACCAAACCTTGTCGCTTTGTGGTAGTATACAAGCCTCCAGGTGCAACTTCCCAGCAATTCCAGGGGAGCAGCTTTTGGATAATTGACCATGTTCTGGAAATCTCACAACTCTTGCCAGAATTCTTACTACTAGAAGATTTCACCTGAGGAACACTATATGGAGGTGTATGCAAACAATGTTTAGCAGAGATCACCACGGGAGGCAGCTCAGGTGAAACTTCACCCACACACAGAACTATTAAAGCTCTGCACAAATTATCTTATACTAGCACATATTAGAGCCTACAAGACTTGAAATATGCTGGACCTCATCTTCACTAACAATGATGAATTCTGATACGTAATATAACTGTATCAAGAAATAACTCAGATCACAAACCTTAACAGACGGTACAGGACATGTAATGCCAGGGGCTACGGACCAGCAAAATGTAAGCAGTCATGTGAAAGGGTCTTAACCCCCACCCCCCCCCCCCCCACAATTCAATTTCAGTAAAACAAAAACATACAATGGGGATTAAGTAAACCATGTCCTATAATGAAACAAGCTGGGAAGATATCTCTAACTCACGGTCCGAACATTGCTTGTAAAAATGAACTCTGTGATTCTTGAGATCTGATGAAGATACATCCATTAAGAAAAAGAAAAGAGAAGATTATAAACTAGAGAAACACACTCCCTATACTGTCGAAGGCGAAAAGTCACAGAGTGCTGAGTGGTGTTAAATATATCTGAAATACGACGGGAGGCACTAGTCAATGAATTGCAAATATCGAACTCAAACTGATGGGATCCTTACAGGAGACAAGAATCACAGGATGAACTAAAAGCCATTAAAGGAAATGAAAAAAAAAAACTTTTTCCCTTATGTCAAATCTAAGCGAGAAGGCAACATCCAGTATTGGCTCTGCCTTAGGTGGGATGGGACATATATAGATGACAAACCAAGAAATGAGTGAGAGATCTAAAGTCCAATATGACTCAGTGTTTAGCTAGCAGCTGCCCAGACTAAGGGTCGACCAATCCTAATGAATTTCTTTATGAAACAGAAACACAAAATTTGGTCATCTCAAAAATCTCGGATATATTCTAACTCCACAAAATTTAGAAAATGCAATAAATGACATGCCTCCATGACTCTGCCCATGCCCAGACTCATGGAATCCGTGTTCCTGAAGAATTGAAGAAGCCCCTATCGTGTGCATTCAGCATTTTATGGAGAGGGAGATGGACACAGGGGTCATCCGGACACCACTAAATACAACTGACATAGCCCACTCCACAAAAGGTGGTAGTAAGTTTAAAATAAAAAAAAAAAAACACATTGTAAAGAAATACAGATCCGATAGCACTAACATACCATATCATTAAAAATCTTTGAGAGGGTTCTAAGAAGCAAGATCGCCAACCACATAGATAATTCAGTTACCACAAACCCAGGGCAAAACACGGGTTAGAGCAGGTCGCTCCTTGCCTTGGTTTTCCCAGTACGGAACACTATGACAAGATCCTGGATGCTGCTTGAGGATTAAACAAAATACTGATGTAGTATACACAGACTTTGCAAAAAGCTTTCTGGCAAGTGTGCCCATGGTGTAATTAGCACATAATGCGCGGATAAAGGAATTATGGGAAGATTGGGAGATTGGTTCTACAATTTCCTGAAATTAGAACACAACGAGTAATAGTAAACATTGTAAAGTCCCAGGCAGCCATGTAAAAAGCTCTGTTCGAACAGGTACAGTACTCGCTACCATTTCTATTCCTCATCCTCATTCCTGAAATAGAGATGTAAGCCATACATCCGTGTCTTCTTTGGGCATGACACCAGGTCTCCATGGCAGTGACCTCAGCGAAAGACACTGCGAAGACACCAAGGTGGACGCCAACCAAATTTCAAATGGGCCACTCTAAACAATAGAAGTTCAACGAGAGAAAATTTTCACTTCTCTGATATGGAAAACACGGGGAAATTAAGAATGTATCTGGGGTTAAACGACAAATTCTAACCATACTATAGAGCGAAAAAGAAATGTTATGGAAGACATGGGAGTGATAATGTCGAGGATCTCGCTTCAAAGACCACAACAATGTTACCTCCTCATCCGCCTAGGAAAATGATAGGATTGGATAATGAGAACCTTCAAAACTAGGGACGCCAAGCCCATGATTATTCTCTCAATCGCTTGTGCTCTCTAGGTTGGAATTATGCTGTACACTAACTGAATCTTTCAAGGTGGGACATTGCAGACCTGGAGAGTGTACAAAGAACTTTCACGGCAACATAAGTACGATAAGGCACATAAAATTACTGGGAACGGGAATGCAGACGAGAGAGATACATGATAATATACACTCTGGAGGTCCTGGAGGGATTGGTACCAAACCTGCACACGTAAAATCACTCCCTAGAAAAAGCAAAAGACTCGGCAGGAGATGCAACATTTCCCAGATTGAAAAGCAGGGGCGCCTAAGAGTTCAGCTGTGAGACCACACAAAAGTGTCTCTCCGGGGCCATGACTGTTTATGCTCCCAGCATACATATGGGGGATTACCATTATACCCCTGGCGTCTATACAAGAAGGCTCTGGACAGGCACCTAAAGTCAATACCTGACCACATGGGCTGTGGTTCGTTTTACGTTCAGTGTGCGTGCGGCCGGCAGTAACGCTGGTTGATCAGACCCGGATCAAACATGAGACCTGGTCTCAGATCCGAGCCACTGGGCGTTGACCCCCGAAATCCCTCTACAGGTTGTAATCCAGATAAACCTAGTTGCGCTCCTATTTTTTCACTGGGGGGTATGTTGCATCCCCAGCCAAGTCTTTTGCTTTTGTATGGAGTGATTTCTGTGTGCATATTAAGAACCAGTTCCTCCAGAACTTCCAGGGAGTAGATTTATTTATTTATTTATATATTAATCTGAACATGATAGCAGTGAAGTTCAAAGGAATAACAGTTTATTACGTGTAACTGCCAAAGCCCCTTTAGCAGGCATTAGAGGCAGGCTTAAAATTAACTTAAGACTGACTTAGCATGATATATTCAGTGGTAAAAAACATTTTGTAAACAGATAACAATTTTAGACAATGAGTATTACAAAAACAGGTCATATGGTCATTTACTGTGTTGCTGAGCATTCAGTAGAATGGAGTATTTGTTAGGTTATGTAATTTAAAAAAATAAAGTTTGATTGGGTCTAGGGTTAGACATTTATGAGATACAATAATGGGAAAACAATTTACGAGATACAATACTGAGAAAAGTTCGGAATACAATTTATGAGATACAATTATTCTGTATGTAGTTAGTGTTGGGTAAGTGATTTGAGGAGTGACTTGAATTTATAAAACAGACAGTGTTTCTTTTATATTTCACAGGAATTAATTCCAGATTTTTGGGCCTTTTATGTGCATTGAGTTTTTGCCATAGCGTGGATGGTCTCGAGGAACATCAAAGAGTGATCTGTGCCTTGTGTTATGGTCATGTGTTCTGTTGAGGTTGGCAAGGAGACGTTTGAGGGGAGGGTTTATATCAGAGTTAAGTGTTCTATGTATGTAATAGGTGCAGTAATAGGTATGGATGTTTTGTATGGTGAGTAGGTTTAGAGTTTTGAATATTGGTGGAGTGTGCTGTCTGTAGTGGGAATTTGTTATCATTCTGACTGCAGCCTTTTGTTGGGTAATTAGTGGTCTGAGATGGTTAATTGTTGTTGAGCCCCATGCACAAATTCCATAGGTGAGATAGGGGTAAATAAGAGAGTGATATAGGGCCAGGAGGGCTGACTGTGGAGCATAGTACCGTATCTTCGATAGTATGCCTACAGTCTTGGAAATTTTCTTGGAAATTTGTTGTATATGTGTTTGAAATTTGAGTCTATTATCAAGGTGGATTCCTAAGAATTTTCCCTCTATGAATTTTGTGATAGGTGATCCGTTTATCATTATGTTAAGAGGGACATCTGTTACCAAACTGAATGAAGTAGGTTTTGTCAATGTTGAGAGTAAGTTTGTTAGTTCTAATTCAGGTAGATATTTTCTGCAATTCGGTATTCACAGTACTGGCTAGCATGACTGGGCTCGGGTGGGAGAAGACGTATGTAGTGTCATCTGCAATAGTGTGGATTTGAGTAGTTGCGATGCATTTGGTAGGTCATTTATGTATATGAGAAAGAGAGAGGGCCAAGGACACTTCCCTGTGGGACACCAACTGTAATTGGCAGTGCTGAAGAGTTTGCCCGTTTGTGTACACATATTGGCTTCTGTTGCTGAGGTAAGACTTGAGGTAGTTGAGGGAGTGCCTCTCTTATACCATAGTGTGACAATTTTATGTGGAGCAAGTCATGGTCAACTGTATCAAAAGCTTTACGTAAGTCTATGAAGATCCCAGTGGGACTTCTTTTTTCTCTATTGCAGTGTATATGTGTTCTAGCATGTGTATAATAGTATCATTAGTATTTTTATTAGGCCCTTTAACCCAAAAGGGACGGGGGTTTGAGTATGTTGTGGGAGAGAGGTAGGAATTGGGATTCGCTTATAAATTTTAATTTTTTGGGGAAAATTTTAGAGAGGGGGTTTGTAAGTTGGTTTTTGGGGCCTATAGTTATTAAACTCTTTTTGGGTTTCCCTTCTTTATGGATGGGGCCCCCTTTGGCTTTTTGAGAACTGTGGGGAAAGGTTTGGGGGAATTTAGGATTTGCTAAAGGGGTTTTCCCAATGATTGGGGGATAGTCTTGTGGGGCCTTTTTTGTATATAAAGGGTGGTAAGGTTTTTTAAATCCCCTGTCTTGTTTTTTAGTTTTTTTGTTTAATAAGGGAGCCTTCTTTAGGGTAGTGGGGAGCTAAGAACAGGTGTTCGGGTAGTTCCCCGGGGAGGTAGTCTTTTTGGGTTGGGTATCTGGCTTGGGTTTTTAAATTGGAAAGGGGTTTTTTTTACAGTGGAGGAAAAAAATTTTGACCCTTGTTTGTGTTTCAGTTGGTGGGGAGTTGGGGTTCATCTGGTTTTTTTAAAATTCAATTTGCGTTTCGTGATACTGTTTTTTTCCCTAAAATTTTTGATGGGGTTTTTCCCAGGTCTTTTCTATATACCTCGAAGTTGGATAATTTTTTTTCTAATAATACAGTTTTTTCCCTTCTTATCAGGCTGGTTAGGATTAAACGAGAAAAAGGGTTTTTTTGGGTTTCTCTGGTTATGATATATCTCTTAAACTGCGCCCCAAATTAAAAAAACAAGCCAAGTGTTTCCCAGGCGCCCCCAGTGTTAAGGTGTTTGATGAAATTTAAACTTTAAAGAAAGGGTTTCTCTGTGCTTTCTTAGATCCCCAAGTTCACCTCCCTTGGAATGGGGATTTTAATTGTACAGCAGTTTTCCAAAGCCTAGAGGGGAACAAGTGTTTTAAAAATAGATCATTACGGGTTGGCCCCTTTTTGTTTTGGGAAGTTCTCATTATCCCCCTATCGGTTTTCCTCGCAGATTTTGTAGGGGCCCTTGTTGTGATTTTGAAGGTGAGGTTTTCCGAAATTACCACTCTGGCCCTTCACTTTCCCTTTTTCCCACTCTACTTTTTTTTGTTATTTTTTTCCCCCCAGTTTTCCAAAAGGGGGAAAGTAGTTTGGGAATTTGTTTTATTTAAACATCATATTTTTCTCCGTTGAAATTGGAAAACTTGGTTTATATTTCTTGGGGGATTTGCCGGGGTTCCTTTGCGATCCTAGTACATCTGAAAAGGGGATGTTACGGTTGCTATGGTTTACACCCTCTGCATGTCTAAATTTAAAAGAATGAGAAAAGGAAAGGTGGGGATTATGTGCCTTGTACAAAGGCCTTTTTTTGGCAGTTTCCGATATAACTTTTTTTAACCATTACTCTTTTTTGTTGTTTGGTTCCCAAGTTAAAGATCCATTTTGCCTACTTTGCCAGTTACCCCTTTAGCACGCTTTTTTTATTTTGCAATTCCCCTGATCGTTTTTGCAAAATCTGTGTTATAAATTGCATTCTTTTTGGGTTTTCCCCGTGCATCAAAGCCAGATCATAGTAGTTCACCCTTTTCCCAAGGGGCAGGGCGCCCTGCTTGAACCATTTTTCCCTGGGGGGTTGCAGTTTTTTGGGGGTCAAGTGGTTTGCAACCCTTGCTTCTTAGAACTCTTTCAAAGATTTTTGTGATGGGGGGGACTTTTAAGCTATTGGAAAATAGTTCTTAGCTCTTGCTTTTCCCCACCTTTAGGGAAGTTGGGCTTATCTTTGTTTGTATTTGACGGAATCTCCCCTGGGGTCTAAGCTCCTTCTCCATAGATTTTGGGCCCGTGAGGGGGGTTTTTGGGAATTCTTAAGGAACACAGAGTTCCACGATTTCGGGGCCCTGGGGTGAGTACTGGGAATGTCGTCGATGATTTTCTAAAAAACCCGTGGAGTTGGGTTTATGTCAGAAATTTGGCATCCATTGGAGGGTTTTGGGGTCATTCATGATAAAATTTTTTGGGGTTGTCTATCTTCAGTTTGATTTGTGGCTCGCTAAAACAAAAGGGAAGGTCATATTGGATTTCAGAAATCTCCTCATTTCTTTGTTGTCCAACTGTGTGGGGATCCTTTCTTGTTGAGCGGGGCCCTATATAGAAGTATTTTTTGGGCCCTTGTTTTTGGCATATAAAATGAAATTTTCCGGGAATTTCTTTCTTTTTCCTTAATCGCTTTTAGCTCCTCTTGCCTCCCCTGGATCCTGTATGAGTTTTTTTAATTTTAGCTCAATATTTTCCATTTCCCGGGGGGTTAGCACTTCCTTCCGTGTTTCGTTAATTGGCATTTTTGAGGAGGCTCAGGGGTTTCTTGCCTTCCCCTGTAGGGGAGGCTTCTCCCCAAATTTAAATTTCTTCTCTTTTTTTTTTTTGGGGGAATATTCCTTGAACATACTTCAGCTCCCGGGGAAAAGTTGTTTTTTTAAGGCATTTGGTTAGGGGCCCATTTCTTTTTAAGACATTTTTTGGGCCCACTTTTCCCCCTTTTTAAGTTTTCTTAATTTGGGAAATCACCCAACAACAAAAATTTTTTGGGGCGGGGGGTCGAAAAAATTTTCCCCAGACAGTAAATTTAAAAAGCTTTTCCCTTTGGGAATTTTTGGGGAAAAGTTGTATAAAAAGGGTTTTTGTATACCCACAATGAAAAAGTTTTGGTTTTAAATCTTTACCCCAAAAATTAAACTACATCTTTGGGGTTTTTCATTTAATTTAAAGGAAAAATAAGGGGCCCTTTTGGAACAACCAGCCCAAACCCCTTCTTGTTGCCTGTTCTTTCTGCCCAATCTAAATTTAAGTTGTCCCCTGGGTTTTATTTTGTTGTCAAAGGGGATCTTTTTGTTTGTGGTTTGTGAAAGCTGGGGAACTTTGTATTGGACTCTGTAAAGGAATCCACTGATAAAAGGGGAATTTTTGTTTTTTGATACCCTTTAAAAACCCGTAAAATTTGAAAAAACACTGTTTTGTATTGGTGGTGTTTTAGGGGGGGCTTTTTTTTCCCGGCATAATTTTCTCTTTCTTAGTATTTGCGGGCCCTCTTTTCTAACCCACCCCCCCGTATTCTTTCACCTCCACTATACCTTTCACCCTTCCACTATACTACTACCACCCCCCCCTGTAATAAAAATTTTTCCTGCTCTCCTTTTTTTTGTGTGAATTGTAAAGGGTTTTAAAGTCGGCCCGAAGTCGTTTTAACCCCTTTTTCTTTTGTGCGGGTTTTTTTGTGTATCTTTCCCAGAAAAGGTATTGGCCTTTTTTGCAAAATTTATCTTTTTGTCCTGTAAAGGGGAAGTTTGGTTTCCACCCCCGTAGTTATCCGGGTGGTGTAGTTTTTTTGTCATTTTTTGCCGGTTTTTTTTCCTCATGGGGAAAAAACCAAAAACCCAGGTTTAGAAACCCTCACATCAACCGAGCCATTAGGTAAACAAGAGAGGGGGTCGGGGGGAAAACCTGCCAAAAGGGCCCAAACCCTTCATCGTAATTTCCCCCCCCTGGTTTTCTCTGGAGAGGCGTCAGGATACCCCAGATGATCCAAAACCCAGGGGAAAAATTATCACCCCCAAAGTACCTCGGGGAATGGGAAGGGCCAAAAAACTAATTAAAACCGCCCCAGGGCTGAACTTCAGAAGACCCCAGGGGAAAAAACAAGGGGGGCCCGAGAGGGGAGGGTAAAGAAAGGGGGAAAGGGGAAAGGAGGGAAATGGAAGGAGGGGAGGAAAAGGGTGGAATGGAGAAAAATTAGGTTCAGTCGGAGGAAGAAGACCGAAAAGTACAATTTCTCGACCAAAAGCCCCTTCACAGCCTTCAAAAGGGCCATTATTAATTTTAAAAAATGGTGGAGGTAAATTTTTAAAACCGTTGTTTTCTTTATATTTATCATTTATTTCTTGTTGACAATAATGTAGAAAACCAAAATTTTTAAATTTTTTTTGTTGTAATAGGAAAATTAAATTTTCATGAAAACTAAATACTAATACAAATTTTTCGAAAAGTAAACTTTAAAAATAATTTGTGCCTGTTTAAACCCCTCATTAGTGATGGATTTTGAGTTTTTTTAGATAATGAAGCTACGTGATCATAAAGCAATTGTTTCCTTCTTAGGTTCCCCCTTTTCCTTTGCTTGGTTTAGTAAACCCCTTTAAAATTCTTTTTTGACAGGTGAGGGAAACCCGGTGGTTAGAAGGATAAATCTGAAAAAAAAGTTGGTTTCTGGGAGAGGAAAGTGACCCGGATTTGATTTCTTAAAAACTTAAAACAAAAAACTCCCAAAACAGAGCTAGATAAAATTGTTTTCAGTGCCAAAATTTTTTTTTGGGGCCCTCAGTTGCCTGAAGGTTGGTTGAGGGGGAGGGGGGAACTCCACCCAAAATATCAAATGCCCCCCACACTTTGGAAAAGCAAAACGCATGTACACCCAAAAATTTCACAAAAAAAATTTTTTGAAAATTTTTGAAAAATTTTTTTTGAAAACCTTGATGAAATGTGTTTCCCCGGTCCAAACCCAGTTTTTTTTTTAAAAAAAAAAAACCTTTTCCAAGGGGGTTTAATTGGGGGTACCGGGAAGCTACCAAAACAAAACCCTTGGGCCCCAAAGGGGGAAATTTTGGGGGTACCCCGGGGAAAACTACCATAAAAAAACCCCTTTCCCAAGGGGTAAGTTGGGGGGTACCGGGAAGCTAACCCTAACAAAACCCTTTCCCAGGCGGGTAAGTTGGGGGCTACCCGGGGAAACTCCCAAAAAAAACCCTTTCCCAGGCGGGTAAGTTGGGGGTACCCCGGGGAAACTACCCATAACCCAAACCTTTTCCCAAACGGGAAATTGGGGGCTACCCCGGGAGTTCCAAAAACAAACCCTTTCCCGGGGGTAAGTGGGGAAAACTACTGTGAACCTACCCAAGAAATTTCCCCGGCGGGTAAGTTGGGGGCTAACCCCGGGAAAATACCCAACAACCTTGCCCGGGGTTTAAATGGGGGTAATGGGAAAACACCCATAAACCTTGCCCCCGGGGGGTAAATTGGGGGGGTACCCGGGAAGCTACCCAAAAACAACCTTGGGCCCGGCGGGTAAATTGGGGGTACCCGGGAAACACCCCTAACAACCTTGGGGGAAGCGGGGGAAGTTGGGGGTACCCGGGAAATTCCCCTAACAACCCTTTCCCAGGCGGGTAAGTTGGGGGTACCCCCGGGGAAACTACCCCTAAAAACCTTTCCCCGGGGGTAAGTTGGGGGCTACCCCGGGAAACTACCCCCAACCCCTTGCCCAGGCGGGTAAGTGGGGGGCTTTCCCGGGAAGTACCCACAAAAAAACCTTGCCCCGCGGGTAAGTGGGGGGTACCCGGGAAAACTACCCACAGAACCTTTCCCCGGGGTAAGTGGGGAGTACCTGGGAAGCTACCCCAAAACCTTGCCCCAAACGGGAAAATGGGGGAGTTTCCGGAAAACTACCACAGCAACCTTTCCCCGGGGTAAGTGGGGGGGGGGCTACCCCTGAAGTACCCACAAAACTTACCTTACAGGCACAATGTACGTGGTTTTTTGTCTAGAAAACTCTTGGAACTGGGTAGTCTGTCTGTGAAAAAAAAAACTGTAACGTTGGGAAAAGGGGGAATATATGGAAATTGGTCCAAGTTAAAATTATTTAAAAACACGTGTCAAAACTATAAATCTACTGAAAAATAAACTTGTCTGTTTTTTCCCCCGTTTTAAAATGAAAATTGTGTAGGGCTGGGGAAAGTCCCAAAACAGTCTTCTCCCCGACTGTCAGGAACACCCCGTGAATGTTTCCCCACATAGTCTTTCCCCCAGCACTGTCAGAAACCCAGTGAATTTTTCCCCAAAGTCTTCTCCCCCAGCACTGTCAGAAACACAGCTGACATGTCCTCAATAGTCTTTTTCCCCCAGCACTGTCGAAACACCAAATGAAAATGTCCTTAATGTTTTTCCTCCAGCCTGTCAGAAAAACCAGCGACTGTCCCCAATTTTTTTTTCTCCTCCCGCATGTCAGAAAACACCAGGGTGACATGTCCTCACACAGTTTCTCCCCAAACATGTCAGAAACACCAGCGGGCTGTCCTACATAGTCTTTTTTTTCCCGCAATGTCAGAAAACCAGGGACATGTCCTCAATTGTTCCCCCGCACTGTCAGAAACACGTGCATGTCCCCACACAAATCTTCTCCCCCGGGTTTTCGGAACACCATCTGACACAGGGACCTCCCTTTGTCTTTTTAAAAATGGGCCCAAAATCTTAATTTTAGAGTAGTAGGGGTTGTAGGGGGTAGGGTTTGGGAGACAGCAACCAAGGGAAGTAAATACCGTCCCGTCAGATGATGTGAAAAAAAAAACCCGTAATGTTTTGATGATGGTAGGATTGTGGTTTCTTTTTCTGTCTATAAACCGTAAATAACCGGGATATTTGTACTTCCCCCATTACACTTGGTCCCCACTTCACAGAAAGCACATTTCATATAGTTTTATATTACATCATCTAGGGTTTTTTCCCCTTTTTTAATAGGGTCTTGTTTTTTTTTTTTCTTCAATTTTTCCCGGGGAAGTGGGGAAAAAAAATCTTTCCCCGTAAGCCATGCGTGTGTATGAGGCGACAAAATTTCGGGAGCAATTTGGGGTTTTGTAAAACCCCTTTTTCTGTATAAATTACTAAAAAAGGGGAAAAAGAAAAAAATTTATAAAACTGGGTTGCTTAAAAGTGCCCTGGATTTATGCGGGGTGACAAGAAAAGATGATTTTTCTGATGTTATGAATGAAAAAAAGTTGGATGTCCCGGCCCCAAGCGAAAAAAAAAAGCTGAAGGGGGTAGGAGGTTTTGTGGGGGGAAATAAATTTTGGGTTAAAACTGGGATCTGAGAGGTTGAGCAAAGGAAAAAGGGGGAGCGTAAAGTTAAAAAGTCAGTTTTGGAAGGGGAAAAGGGAATATGAATTTTGTAAATTAAAGAAATTTTGTGGATTTAAAATAAAGGTTTGGGTGCGAGAAGTGGGTTTATAATAAGCGTGGGGTTTCCCCGGAGAAGGAGGAAGCGAGGAGGGGAGGGAGATTTTGGGAGTTTTTAAGTGAAAGTATAGGACCCCTTTTAACCAAGTGAGAGGGGTAATTGTGGGGAGGGGACTTGAATGCAAAAATAGGGAAACTTTAGAGAGGGTGTGGTAGGTTTAAATTTGGGGTTTTCCAGGTTTAAATGATAATGGGGGGCCCCTTTGATTTTAACTTTGGGTTTGAAAAAGGGGTTTGTTATAGGTTTAAAACATTTTTAGGAAAAAAAAGGATAAATAAGTTACACGATTTGATTTTAGGGGGAAAAGACCGTAGTTTGTTGGTTATGTATTGGTAGATAAAAGATGTTGAGTGACTTCAGGTGTACCTGTTTATAGAGGGGGCCCCAGATATATCAGTTTACTTTTTGTTGGGAGTACACTGAGGTAAAAAGGGGTTGGGGTTTCCCAAAGGGGAATAGAAACATAGGGAAGGAGAGGTATGGTTTATAAAATAAAAGAGGAGGCAGTTAGGGTTTAAAATATAAAACAGTATTGGGGATGATGGGCTAATGAGGCATTTGCAAAGGGGGCGGGAAAAGGGGTTTGGGGGAGGTTTTTTAAAAATGTTTGTGTTTGGTGTTCAGAGAAGTTTGTGGTTTCAGGAAAGTGGGTGAGGAGGGGGGAAAAGGGGCGATTGGTGGAATGTTTATGTAAAGGGAGTAGTAAGGGGGAAAAAAAATTAGCATTTTGAGAAGTTTTTTAAAGTGAAAATGATGCAAGGGGGGGGAAGAGTATATGGAGAAAAAAGAGAGAAGTTAAAAGGTGGTTTAAAGAAGAAATTTTAAAAAGAGAAAAAATGAGAAGTGGGTGAGATGTTAACAACAAAAATTTTTTTGAAAATAAGAAAAAATTTTTGGAAATTTGGGTTAACAAAATTAAGAAAGCCCAGAGAACAAATGGATTTGTAGTTAAAAAAAAGGGAGGAGAGTTATTAAATGGGAGTTTGAGGTATTGGGGGATGGAAGGAAAATTTTGAGGAATTGTTAAATGTTGGGGTGAAGATTGGGGAAACTGTGATTTGGTTTAGGGCAAGGAGGAATAACTTTTGTGGAAATGGGGGGAAAAAGCCCGTTGTGAGTGTGGGGGAAGTTGTTTGGGGGGGGGGTTTTAAAAAGGGAAAGGGGGGGAAGGACCGGGATTGTGGGTAAGATAAAAAATGTTTTTAAAACAGGTGGGGGGTATGTTTTGGAATTTTGGTTTGGGGGCCCCTTATTTTAAAAAATGTATGGAAAAGGGGTTTAAAGGGACCCAGGGATTGGCAGGAGCCCTGGCCAAATTCCCTTTTTATAAAGGGAAAGGGGATAAAAGAGAGTGCAA
Organism: Cherax quadricarinatus; assembly: GCF_026875155.1. Lineage (NCBI taxonomy): Eukaryota > Metazoa > Arthropoda > Malacostraca > Decapoda > Parastacidae > Cherax > Cherax quadricarinatus. The sequence continues at coordinate 23,619 of NW_026493117.1, forward strand.
AAATTAAGGGGGATAAGTTGTTTAGTGTACCTTTGGTTAAAAATGTTTTGGTAGAGTTTTTTAAATTTAAAAAAAATTAAGAGTAAGGGGAAAAAAAAGGATAGCAGATGAAAAAGGAGGCTTTAGGAAAGGTAGGGGGTGTGTGGACCAGGTGTTTACAGTGATAACATATAAGGGAACAGTATTTAGATAAGGCTAAAGAGGTCTTTGTGGCATTTATGGATTTGGAAAAGGCGTATGACAGGGTGGATAGGGGGGGCAATGTGGCAGATGTTGCAAGTGTATGGTGTAGGAGGTAGGTTACTGAAAGCAGTGAAGAGTTTTTACGAGGATAGTGAGGCTCAAGTTAGAGTATGTAGGAAAGAGGGAAATTTTTTCCCAGTAAAAGTAGGCCTTAGACAAGGATGTGTGATGTCACCGTGGTTGTTTAATTATTTATAGATGGGGTTGTAAGAGAAGTAAATGCGAGGGTCTTGGCAAGAGGCGTGGAGTTAAAAGATAAAGAATCACACACAAAGTGGGAGTTGTCACAGCTGCTCTTTGCTGATGACACTGTGCTCTTGGAGATTCTGAAAAGAAGTTGCAGGATTGGTGGATGAAATTTTGGGAGGGTGTGGCAAAAGAAGGAAATTAAAGGTGAATACAGGAAAGAGTAAGGTTATGAGGATTTAAAAAAAGATTAGGTGATGAAAGATTGAATATCAGATTGGAGGGAAAAGAGTTTTGGAGGAGGTGAAGTATTCAGATATTTGGGAGTGGAGTGTCGCGGATGGGTCTATGAAAGATGAGGTGAATCATAGAATTGATGAGGGAAAAAGAGTGAGTGGTGCACTTAGGAGTCTGTGGAGACAAAGAACTTTGTCCTTGGAGGCAAAGAGGGGAAATGTATGAGAGTATTAGTTTTACCAACGCTTTATTGGGTGTGAAGCGTGGGTGATGAATGTTGCAGCGAGGAGAAGGCTGGAGGCAGTGGGATGTCATGTCTGAGGGCAATGTGTGGTGTGAATATAATGCAGAGAATTCGTAGTTTGGAAATTAGGAGGAGGTGCGGGATTCCCAAAACTGTTGTCCAGAGGGCTGAGGAAGGGTTTGTTGAGGTGGTTCGGCATGTAGAGAGAATGGAGCGAAACAGAATGACTTCAAGAGTGTATCAGTCTGTAGGGGAAAGGAAGGCGGGGTAGGGGTCGCCTAGGAAGGGTTGGGGGGAGGGGGAAAAGGAGGTTTTGTGTGCGAGGGGCTTGGACTTCCAGCAGGCTTTGCGTGAGCGTGTTTGATAGGAGTGAATGGAGACAAATGGTTTTAATACTTGACGTGCTGTTGGAGTGTGAGCAAAGTAACATTTATGAAGGGATTCAGGGAAACCGGCAGGCCGGACTTGAGTCCTGGAGATGGGAAGTACAGTGCCTGCACTCTGAAGGAGGGGGGTGGTTAATGTTGCAGTTTAAAAAACCGTAGTGTAATGCACCCTTCTGGCAAGAACCAGTGATGGAGTGAATGATGGTGAAAGTTTTTCTTTTTCGGGCCACCCTGCCTTGGTGGGAATCGGCCGGTGTGATGATAAAATGATAATTAAACATAAAATTGAAACCCGTGAAATAAAATTAATATAACTTTATAAGAATCTGTACTCACAGACCTAACAAATTCCTTTTAAATATTTTAATTTATCTTAATAATAACAGATGATAGGTATTTCAGTTTACATTTAATCTTGGCCTTCCTGTCTGTACTTATCGGTTCTTAATCCAACAACGTTCCTGGAACAAGGAATTAGTTACCCAATCTTTCGTATATTTATTATGAATAATAACAATAAGCTTTATTTCTACGAGTACATGATACAACTTATACAGACCATAGCTGACATCAGTGACATACTATATAGAACGCTTCTGGTTATGTAGAGTAATTCGGGCGACCCACACCAGCCGGCTGACCATACACAAATAACCCGCACATAGAGAAGAGGCAAATATTATTCTCAAATCTTCGGTGTCACTATGGGCTCTCCTCTATCTCTTGTTCTTGGTAATCTTTACATGGAATACTTCGAGACTGTTCTTCTTCCTACTATTGATGTGCGCCCTTCACTCTGGCTCCGCTGTGTAGATGACAAGATGACATCTTTTGCTCTGGGCCTCATTGACTCTTTAGCTCTAGTGCTTCGTTTCCTTGATGTCATGTCCACGATCAGATACAGTCTATGCCTTTTCCGTGTACCGCATGGGCATGTACCGCAAATCCGTGGATGTACATTCACTACTTTTCTTATCGTGCTTCCTCTGGTCAAGGAAAAAGGTTCTTATCTCCCTCTTTTTCCGTGCCCTCCCGCACCATTTGCGATCCTCAGATTACTTGATATCAGAAATTTCCATCTCTTCATAATTCATTTCCCGTTTGGCTACTCTTCCCATTTCATAGACTCTGCCTTCTCACGTATTAAACAGACTTTCTTCTCTCCCAAACTCTCTACTCCTGGGAACTCTCCTGTCCTCTGCCTTCCCTACATTTCCGGTCTACTCTATTTCTTGTTCCTCTGTGCTCTCCAGTACTTTGGAGGAACTGGCCTATCTCTTTCTGACAGACTTAGGGAGCACAATAGTAGTGTTAGGCTTGTCGACACCAACATTGTTCTTTTCTATCATGCCAGAGATCACAGTCATCGTACTGACTGGTCTTCTGCTAAAACTGTCTACCCTACTTCCAACTTTTACAGTCGCCGTCTGGTTGAATCATCCCTTATTCACAACTTTCCTTGTATGAATCTTAGTCGTGGCTTCGCCTCTGTAGATGCCTTCCTTTCCCACTACATTGTAAAATGCTCCAAACTTCAGAACACCCGTGACTTAACCTGATTTCTTTTTCTTCTTTTCCCCCTTCCCCTTTTCTCTTTCCTCTTTCTCCTTTGAGATGTCTTTCTTCTGCCTTGGGTATTTGTTGCTTCATTATTTCCCCTACCCTCTGTGTTCTTATTTCTACCCTCTGTGGGCCTCTAGCTCCCTTGCAGTGTTCCTCTTTCTTAGTATTTGACTGGCTCCACCACCACCATTACTATCTCCACCACCTCCTGGCCAATATATACTTCCTCCTCTCCTTTTCGTTAGTGTGACTTTGTAAATGGTCCAAGTCGGTCCGAAACATCGTCGTAAGCTCCTCTCCTCTATGTGCGGGTATTTGTGTATCGTTCCAGTGACGGTACTGTGCCTTTTTTTCGTTATTTTCGGCTAACCGTACCTGGGATGTAACACGGACACTCAGTGTGTGAGATGAGTGCGCTACCAACCCAGCTACAGGACATTTTAAGTGGTTTTTGAAATTTTTATTGTATTTCCCTATCTTTTATTTTTTATTTGAACAAAAAAGGAAATTGGTGAAATTTGATTGTTAAGAGTGTGAGCTAAATCGTTAAGGTAGCTGGACGCTCTGGAACTAAGTAAAATAACCGAGCAAGCAGCACTAGTTAATAACAACTTTAAAGTAGCAACGAGCTCTCCATCTCCATTAAAAACTCTATTACAAAGACTATGTAGAATAGTCAAATAGAACCATTGAGTACAGAATCCTGAGTGAAACAGTCGTCCCTTGGTATCCGCGGGGTATAGGTTCCAGGACTCTCCGGGGATACCAAAATCCGCCGATTTTCAAGTCCCTTGAATAAAATGGCGTGGTATTTGCACATAACCTACTCACATCCTCCCGTATACTTTAAATTATCTCAAGATTACTTATAATAATGCTTTAGAAACACTGTTATAGGGAAGTTGTTTCTTCTTTTTCCTGCATCATTAAACAAATCTTACAGTGACTGTAGACATGCATCATGTTTAACTACTCGGCTGATGACTCTATGTACGATGTACTAGTTCGCCTCACTAGCACAAGTATATAAAGGAACCAGGAGCTGTTGTTCCACAATCACCTTCCCATCCAGCAAACAAGATGCTCAGTTTGCTCAAAGATGATTTACTTAGTCCAAATTTATAACAATTTCATGATACTAAGAGTCTACCCTGCTTCTAACTTTTACAGTCGCCGTCTTGTTGAATTCTCCCTCATACATAATTTTCCTTGTATGAATTATAGTCGTGGCTTTGTCTCTGTAGATGTCTTCCTCTCCTATTACATCGTAAAATGCTCCAAACTTCAGAACACCCGTGACTTAATCTGATTCTTTTTTCTCCTTTTTCTACCTTTTTTCCTTTCCTATTTTCCCTTTTTCTTGTTTTGGGTTTTCTTTCTTCTGCCTTGGGTGTTAGTTCCTTTACTTTCGCCTCCCCCCCCCCCCGTCCCTGTGTTTTTGATCATACCTGCTGTGGGTCCTGAGCTCTCCTGTAGTGCTACTCTTTCCTGGCATTTGACTTACCTCAACTATTACTACTTCCTTTTCCTACTACCTTTTTGGTTCCACGACCTTCACTTTTGTTGCCTCCTTTTGTTCCTCTATCTCTTTCTTATTTCTTTGTCCTAATAACCACTCTCCCTACTTCCGACTAGCTACAACTTACCTCTACCAACTACTACTTACACTTCCTACCTTAACTCCTACTCTACTACTACTAATTAAACACTTCCTGCCTTAATCTTACTACTACTACTTACACTTTCCTGCCTTACTCTACTACTACAAACTACTACCTAACTTTACACTTCCTGTCTTACTCTACTACTATACTAATACTTACACTTCCTGCCTTACTTTACTACTACTACTCACTCTAATACTTACACTTCCTGCCCTACTCTACTACTACTAATACTACTTTACCTTCCTCCTTAACTCTACTACTACAACTTACACATTTCCTGCCTTTACTCCTTACTACTACAACTACTACTACTACTAACTTACACTTCCTGTCTTACTCTACTACTACTACTACTACATACACTTTCCTGCCCTTACTCTACTACTAGCTTATACTACTACTACTTACACTTCCTGCCTTACTCTACTACTACGAATACTACTTACACTTCCCTGCCTATTACTCAACTTACTACTAATGATCCTACTTAACATTCCTTCCCTTTCTCTATCGTACAACTACTACTACAACTACAACTAACAACTACGTATAATACTACTCACTGCTACTACTTACACTTCCTGCCTTAACTGTACTACTACTACTACTCCTACTGCTACTACTTTACACTTTGTAGATAGAAATGGTCCAGAGAACCGACAATGTTATGAAAAATTAGACACATTGCAACCTCAAAAGGTTTGAGGGACCTGATTACCTCATTTTCCTCCTGTGCTTCAAGAATACTCCTTTGTATGGACTGATGAAGCCACTGGTGTGGCGAAACGTTTTCCTCAATAAAAGGGATACCCAAGATTTGCATCATGTGTCTAATTTATCACTACTTATTACATCCTGCCTTTACTCTACTACAACTACTTCTTACTAACAACTACTAATTAAACCCTTCCCTGCCTGTACTCTTCATACTACTACTACTGACTTAACTTTACCCTTTCCTGCCTACTCTACTACTACACAACTACTAACTACTATTACTACTAACTACTACTTACACTTCCTGCCCTTTACTCTACTACTACTACTACTAACTACTACTACAACACTACTTACACTTTCCTGCCTTTAACTCTAACTTACTACTACTACTACTACTTATACTTCCTGCCTTACTCTACTACTACTACTACTACTTATACTTCCTGCCTTACTCTACTACTACTACTACTACTTACACTTCCTGCCTTACTCTACTACTACTACTACTACTTATACTTCCTGCCTTACTCTACGACTACGACTACCCTTTAACTACTACCTTACACTTCCTCCTTACTCTACAACAACTACAACTACTTATACTTTCTGCCCTACTCTACTACTACGACTACAACCTTTATGCTTCCTGCATTACTCTACTACTACGACCAACTACTTATACTTTTCCTCTGCCTTACGTCTACTACTACTACAACTACTACACTTCCTGCCTTACTCTACTAACGACTACCTACTACTTACACTTCCCTGCCTTACTCTTACTATTACTACTACAACTTACTCTTCCTGCCTTCTCTACTAACTACTACAACAATACTTTCCCTGCCTTACTCTACTATACTAACTACTACTTATATCTTTCCCTGCCTTACAACCTAACTACTTGACTACTACTAACTTACACTTCCTGCCTTACTCTACTACTACTAAAACCCCCCATTACTACCTACTTATACTTCCTTCCTGCCTTACTCCTACTACTAACTACACTACTTACACTTATCCAGCCTTACTCTAACACTACTACTACTACTTACGTCCTGGCCTTACTCTACTAACTAACTACTACGACTTATACTTTCCCCTGCCTTACTCTACTACTAACTACGACTACTTTACACTTCCTGCCCCTACTCCTACTACTACAACTAACTACTTACACTTCCTGCCTTACTCTACTACCTATATCCTACTACTTATACTTCCTGCCTTAACACTACTACTACTACTACTACTACTTATACTTCACTGCCTTACTCTAACTACTACAACTACTACTTACACTTTCCTGCCTTACTCTACTACTACAACTACTACTACGTTACACTTCCTCCGCCTTACACAACTACACTACACTACTTATACTTCCTGCCTTACCTACTCCTACTACTAACACTACTACTTTACAACCAAAACTTTCCTTCCTGCCCTTACTCTACTAACTACACTACACTTTTAATCCCTTATACTTTCGCTGCCTTACTCTACTACTAACTACTACGACTTTTACACTCCTGCCTTACTCTACTACTTACTACTACTACTTATCCTTCTCTGCCTTTACTCTACTTACTACTACTACTACTACTACTACTACACCCTAACTACTAACTACTACTACTGTATACTTCCGCCCTACTCTACTACTAAATACTACTACACCTACTGGCTGCTACTACACACTACTAATTACACTTTCCTGCCGTACTCTACTACTACTACTACTAGCTTTTACAGCTTCCTGCCTTACTCTACTACTACTACTACACTTATACTTCCTGCCTTACTCTATCACACTAACCTACTACTACTACTACTACTAGCTACTACTACTACTACTTACTTATACCTTCCTGCCACTCTACTTCTACTACTGCTGCGACAACTACTACTACGTACTTACATCCTGCCTTACTCTACTACTACCTACTACTACATACACTTCCTGACCTTACTTCCGACTACCTAGCTACTCCTATACTACTACTACTGACTACTTATACTTTCTGCCTTACTCTACATACTCACTACTACAAACTTATACACTTCCTCCTTACTCTTACTACCTACACTACTACTTACACTCCTGCCTTTACTCTACACTACTAACTACTACACTACTGACTACTACTTACACTTCCAGCCTTACTCTACTACTACTACTACTTACAACTTCCTGCCTTACTCTACTACTACTACTACTACTACTTACACTTCCCCTTACTCCTACTACTACTACTACTACTAGCACTACTACTACTATTTACACATCCCCTTACTCTACTACTAACTTCTGACGACTAACTACTACTACTACGACTACTTACACCTTCCTGCCCCTTAATCCCTTACTACGAACTACTACATTACACTTCCCCTGTCTTACTGTACTACTATATACTACTTACACTTCCTGCCTTACTCTAACTACAACTACTACTTACACTTCCTGCCTTTACTCTACTACCACTACTAACACTAACTTTCTTACCTTCCTGCCTTACCTACTACTGACTACTAAACTACTACTACTACTACTAAACTACTTACACTTTCCTGCCTTACACTACTACTACACTACTACTACTACTACTACTAACTATACTACATACACTTCCTGCCTTACGCTACTACTACTGCAACGACTACTATTACCACTACTACTTACACTTCCTCCCTTACCTACTACTACTACTACTACTTACATTTGCCGTGGCCTTACTCTGACTAACTACTACTACTACTACTACTACTACTTCTGACTACTGCTACTACTACTATAATAAACTACTACAACTACTTACACTCCCCTGCCCTTATTCTACTACTACTACTACTACTTACACTTTCCCTGCCTTAACTCTACTACTACTACTACTACTACTACAACTACTAAGTACTACTAACGACTACTACTTACCACTTCCTGCCTTACTCTACTACTACAACTACTACTTACACTTCGCTGCCTTACTCTACGAACTACACTACTACGTAAACACTACTACAACTAGTACCACTACTACTACTACTTTAACACTTCCTGCCTTACATCTACTACTACTTATGGATTGTATTGTTGTTTATGTTTTTTATACAGATATTTACTATTACTGACAAAAAGCGTCTTAGCCTACTAACATCTTCCAGCCCTTTACCACGTACTAAATACTAATACTACTAACTACTACTTTGAAACTACCTTGCCTTACTCTGCTACTACTAGTAACAACTTACACTTTCCTGCCTTACTCTACTACAAATACTACACTACTACTACTAACTAACTTACTACTACTACTTTACACTACCTGCCTACTCTACTCTACAACTACTACTACTTACACTCTGTCTTACTCACAACGACTATTACTTCTACTACTACTACTACAACTAAAAGAATTATTGGTAAACCTTCACCTTACTCTACTACTACTGCGACTACTACTACTACTATTCCTAATACAGCTACTTACACTTCCGGCCTTAACTCTACTACTACTGCTACTACTGGACTACTACTATTACTATACTACTACTACTTACACTTCCTGCCCTATTACTGTACTACTACTACTACTTACACTTGCCTGCCTTACCTCTACTACCTACTACCACTTCACTTCCGCCTTACTCTACATATACTACTACTACAACTACGACTACTACTAACTACTTACACTTCCTGCCTTATCTCTACTACTACTACTACTACTACGACTACTAACTACTACTACTACTGACTACTACTGTACTTACACTCCTTGCCTTACTCTACATTACTCTAACTACTACTTAAACGACTCTCTATACGTACTTCACCTACCTGCCTTACTCCTACTACTACTACTACTACTCCTTACACTTCCCTGGCCTTACTCACTACTCTTCTACTACTACTACTACTACTACAACTACTACTACTACTACTACTACTACATACTGTACTACTACTGCTACTACTACGATTAACTGACTCCTACTACTTACACTTCCTGTCCTTATTCCTACACTACTACTACTACTACTACTACTACTACTTCTTACACTTACCTGCCTTACTCTAACTACTAATACTACTACTACTACTACTACACTTTCCTGCCTTACTCTACTACTGCTACTCACTTCTACTACTCTACTACTACTACTTACATGCCTGCCTTACTGCTACTACTACAACTACACTACTACTAATTACACCTTCCTGCCTTAACTCCTACTTACTGCTAACTACTACTACTTACTACTACTACTACACCGACAACTACTACTTACACTTCCCTCATACTCTACTATACTACTACTACGCTACTCACTATTTACTGCTACTACTACTTTACACTATCCTCCTTACTCTACTACTACTACTACTACTCACCTACTACTTTCTTACACGTCCGGGCCTTACTCTACTACAATACCTACTAAACTTTACACTTCCTTCCTTACTCTTTCAACTACTACAACTACTACCGAAAACGTACACTTCCAGCCTTTACTCCTACGACACTACTACTACTACTACTACTAACCTACCTTCCTGCTTAACTCTACTACAACTACTAATTAATACACTGCCTGCTTACTCTACTTACTACTACTACTACTTACACTTCCCTGCCATACTCTTAACTACTAATACTAACTACTTACACCTTCCTCCTTACTCTACTACTACTAATACTACTTACACTTCCTGCCTTACTCCTACTACTAACTACAACTTTACACTTCCTGCCTTATCTCTACTACTACTACTACTACTACTACTTACACTTCCCTACCTTACTCTACTACTACTAAACGTACTACTACTTACACTTTGCTGCCATACTCTACTACTACTACTACTACTAACTACAACTACTACTACTACTTTACGCTTCCCCTTACCTAACTACTACTACTATCTACTACGACTAACACTTCCTGCCCTTACTTCTCCAGCTACTATACTACTACTACTACTACACTTCCTGCTACGTCTACTACTGCACTACTATTACTACTACTACTACTACTACTACTTAACACTTTCCTGCCTTACTCTACTACTACAACTACTAACTACTACTACACTACCAACAACTACTTACTACTACTACTACTATTACTACTACGACCTAATTACACTTTCTGCCTTACTCCTACTACTACTACTACTACCTACTACTACTTACTTTACACTTCCCTGCATTACTCTACTACTATACTGCTTGGCAACAACTACTACTACTACTTACACATCCTTGCATACTCTACTATACTTACACTACTTACAACTTCCTGCCTACTCCTACTGCAACTAATACTACTACAACTACTCACTTCCTGCCTTCTCTACTACTGCTACAACTATTACTACTACTAACTGACTACTACACTTACACTTCCTGCCCCTTACACCCCCCTAAACTACTACTACTAACTACTACTACGTACTACTACACTACTACTACACTTACTAATTACTAACTACACTACGTTACACTTTTCTGCCTTACTCTACTTACTACACAACTACTACTACTACTACTATACACTTCCTGCCTTACTCTACTACTACTACTAACAACAATACTAACTAACTATACTACTACTACTATTACTACTACTACTACATACACTTTTTCTGCCATTACTCTACTATACTACTACTACTACTACTACTACTACTATCATCCTGGCCTTACTCTACTACTACTACTACTAACAACTACTACTACTACTTACACTTTCCTGCCTTACTCCTACTCTACTTACCTACTACTACTACTACTACTACTACTACTACTACTACTACTACTACTACTATTACTACTCTACCACTTTACACTTTGTCTGCCTTACTCTACTACTACTAAATACTACTACCTATACTACTATACTTCCTGCCTTACTCTACCAACTACTAACTTAACTACTAGCTTACATCTTCCAGCCTTACTCTACTACTTACTACTACACTTAACACTTCCAGCCCTTACTCCCCTACTGACTACTACTACTACTACTACTACTACAACTACTACAAGTTCCCTGCCTTACTCTACTACTCCTAATACTTACACTTCCCTTCCTTACTCTACTAACTACTACTACTACTACTTTTACACTTCCTGCCTTACTCTACTACTACTACTACTACTACTACTACTACTTACTACTAATACTACTACTACTTTACACTTCCTGCCTTAATCTACTACTAACTACTACTTACACTATCCCCCCCGTGCCCATACTCCTACTGACACCTACTACTTACACTCCTGCCCTTACTCTACTACTACTATAGGACTAACTACGACTAACTACTACTTACATTTCCTGCCTTACTTCTAACTACTACTACAACTTACTCTTCCTGCCTTACTCTACTACTACATAACACTACTACTCTACTACTACTTAACTTCCTCCTTACTCTAGCTACTACGACTGCTGCTGACTACTAACTACTACTACTTACACTTCCTGCATTACTCTACTACTACACTAACTTACTTACACATTCCTGCCTTACTCACTGCCTACTATACTACTAGCAACTACTTACCACTTCCTGTCCTTACTCTACTACTGCTACTACTATTACTACTACTACTACTATGCCACTACGTACACTTCCTGCCTTACACCCTACACCAACTACTAACTACTAACTACTACTGACTTAACTACTACCACTACTAACTACTACTACTATTTACTACTACTACTACTTACCTTCTGCCTTACTCTAAACTACTACTACTACTTACTACTAACTACTACGTCCACTTCCTGCCTTACTCTACTAATACTACACTACGTACTCTACTAACTACTACTACTACTACTACTATTCTACTACTACTACTTACACTTTCCTGCCCTTACTCAACTACTACTACTACTACTGCTACTACCTACATACACTTTTCGGCCTTACTCCTACTACGACCTACACTACTACTACTACTGACTACATACCTTCCCTGCCTTTACTCTACTACTACTACTACTACTACTACTACGACACTACTACTACTAACCTAAAACTACTCTACTATTAGCTACTACTACTACTTACCCTTTCTGCATTACTCCTACTACTACTATAACTACAACTACTAACTACTTAATACCTTCCTGCTTACACTCTAACTACTACTACTACTACCTTACACTTTCCTGCCTTACTCTACGTACTACTACTACTACTACACTTCCTCCTTACTCTACTACTACAACTACTACTACAACTACGACGAACTACGTACACTTCCTGCCTTACTCTACTACAACTACTACTTACACTTCCTGCCTTACTCTAACTACTACTAACTACAACTACTTACACCATTCCCTGCCATACTCTACTACTACTACTACTAATACTACCAACTAGCTACTCTACAAACGTGACTTACACTTCCTGCCGTTACTCTACTACTACACAATTACACTTCCTTCCTTACTGTACTACTGACTACAATTACACTTTCCTCTGTCCTTACTCACTGTACTACTACTACGTACACCTTCTGCCCTTACTCCCTACTACTACTACTACTTACACTTCCTGCCTTACTGTACTACTACTACTACTTCCAGGCTTCCTGCTTACTCTTACTACTACTACTACATAACATACACTTCCCTGCCTTTACTCTACTACTAAACTACTACTTACACCTTCCTGCCCTTATCTCTACTACTACTACTAACTAACTACTTCTTACATGCTTCCTGCCTTGACCTACTACTACACTTACTACAACTACAATGACTTTACATTCCTGCGCTTACGTCGTAACCCTACGTACTACTACTTACTACTACTACTACTACTTAACCACTTCCTGCCTTACGCTACTACACTGCACTAACTACTATTAACCACTACTACTTACACTTCCTGCCTTACTCTACTACTACTACTTACTACTACTAAACTACTACTACTTTACACTTCCTGCCTTTAACTCCTTACTACTACCTACTACTACTACTACTACTACTACGCGACTACTACTTTTTACTACTGCAGCACTACTACTTACAACTTCCTGCCTATAATCCTGTCTGCTACTACAACTACTACTACTACTGGCTACTACTACTATTACAACTACTACTACTTATCACTTTCCTGCCTTACTCTACTTATAAAAAAATAAAAAACCTACCACTACTACCTACTTCTACATCTTCTGCCTTACTCCTAACTACGACCTACTATCTACGTAGAGTTTTTTACTACTATGTACTACTACCTTACACTTCCTGCCTTACTCTACTACTTACAACTAGCTAACAACAACTACTACATACACTTCCCTGCCTTACCTCTACTACTACTACTCTTACTACTACTACTACATCACACTTCCTGCCTTACTCTACTACAACTAACCTACTACTTACACTTCCTGGCCTTTACTCTATCGTGACGACTGCGTATCATACAGACTAGAGTACCACTACTACTTACAACTTTTCCCTGAGAGCCGTAACTCTACTACTACTACTACTACTATTTACACTTCCTGCCTACTCTACTACTACTACTACTACTACTACTACTACTACGCTACTACTACCTATTGGACTCTCCTACTTACTTACACTTCCTGCCTTACTCTACAACTACAACTCACTACTACTTTACACTTCCGAGGCCTTACTCTACTACTACTGACTACTACTACTACTACTACTACTAGTAACTACTACTAACTAACTGACTTTACACTTCCTCCTTACTCTACTACTACAACTACTACTTTACACGTCCCGTCTTACTCTACTACTACGATTACTACACAACTACTACTACTACTAAATTATTCACTTCCTGCATTACTCTACTAGCAACTGACTACTACTAACTACTGCTTACTACTACTACTACTATTACTACTACTAACAACTTACACTTCCCCTTAGACTCTCACTACTACTGCTACTACTACTACTAACTTACAGTTCCCTGCCCATACTCTTGCGACCTACTACTAATTACGACCTTCCTCTTACTCTACTACTACTGCTACTGCCTTACTACAACTACGACTACTGACTACTACTACTACATACACTACTTACACTTCCTGCCTTTACTTTCTACTACTACTTACTCTTACCTGCCTTACTCGACTACTACTTACCTTCCTGCCTTACTCTACGTACTACTAATCTACTACTACTTTTACTTCCTTCCTGCCTTACTCTTCTCCTACTTCTATGCTACTACGACTAGCTTTCTCACTTACACTTCCTGCCTTAACTCTACTTCTAATAGTAACCTCCTGCCATACTCCTACTCCTGCTACTATTACTAACTACAACTACTAACTACTACTACTACTACTACTACTACTACTACTACTTACAACTTTCATGACCTTTTCTACTATTACTTTACAATCCTCCGTGTACTCTACTTACTACTACTTACAACACTTCCTGCCTTACTCTCTAACTACTACTACACTTCCGCCTGTGCTCTACTACTACCCTACTACTACACTTCCTGCCTTTACACTGTACGACTACTACTACTTACCTTCCCGCCCTTAACTCCTACTACACTACTACTTACACTTTTCCTGCCTTACTCTAACTGACTACTTAACACTCCTGCCTTGCCGCTACTACTAATACTACTACTTACACTTCCTCCTTACTGTACACTACTACTACTTACACGTCCTGCCTACTCTACTACTACTGATCTACTTACACTTCCTGCCTTTCCTCCTGACTACAACTACTGACTACTGACTTACTAACTACGTAACTACTACGACTTACACTTCCTGCCTTACTCTACTACTTACTAACACTACTACTACTACTAACTACTTCTTACACTTCCAGCCTTACTCCTACTTCTATACTACTACTACTACTACTACTACCTACTACTACTTAGCGCGTCCTGCCTTAACTCTATTAATTACTTACTACTACTACGACTACTACTACTACTACTTACCACTTCCTGCCTTACTCTACTACTACTACTACTACTACTTACACTTCCTGCCTCACTCTATACTTTCTACTACTACTACTACTACCTACTACTACTACTACACTACTACGACTACTACTGCTACTACTACTAATAACTACTACTACTACCTTACACTACCTGCCTTATTCTACTACTACTACTACACAACTACTACTACTACTACTTACACTTCCCTGCCTTACTCTACTACGACACTTAGCTACTACTACTACTACGACTATACGACTACTAATACGACTGACTTACACTTTCCTGCCTTTCTCTACTACTACTACTACTACGTACTCCAACTTTACACTTGCCCTGCCTTACTCTACTACTACTACTATGCAACTACTACTAACTACTACTTAAAACATGTCCTGCCTTACTCGTACACTACTACTACAACTTACACTTCCTGCCTTACTTCTAATACTACTACTTACACTTTACCCTCCTTACTCTACTAACAACTACTACTATTACTACTTCTACACTACTTACAATTCCCTGCCTTTACTCCCTACTACTACTACTACTTACGACTTCCTGACCTTACTCTACTACTAATACTGGAACAAACTACTACACTTCCTTCCGTACTCTACTACTACTACTACTACTACTACTACTACTTACACTTCTGCTCTTTACCTACTACTACTACTATTACACTTCCTGCCTTTACACTACTACCTACGACTACTACTACTACTTCTTACACTTTCCTGCCTTAGCACTACTACTTAACTGGTGCCTACTACAAACAATGTACTACTACTATTTGAACACTTCCTGTCCTTACTCTATCTACACTACTACCTACTACTACTTACACTTCCTGCCTTTACGCTACTACTGACTGACAGCTTACTACTAGACTACTCCTACTACTACTATTAATTATCTACTATCTAACTTACACTTCCCTGCCTTATTCTACTACTACAACTACTAGGCTACTACTATCTTTACACTTCCTGGTCTTACTCCTACTACGACTACTACTACTACTTAAACTTTCCTTCTTCCTGCCCTTACTCTACGACTAATTCTAATCTACTACTACTACTTACACTTCCTGCCTTACTCTACTACTACTACTACTAACACTACTACTGTTACACTTCCTGCCTTACACTACTACTACTACTGCTATACTACTACTACAGCCACAACTACTATTACTACTACTACTACTTACAATTCCTGCCTTGTCTTCTACTAACTACAAACTACTACTACTGACTTCTTACACTTCCTGCCTTCCTCTACTACTTACAACACTACTACAACTAACTACTACTTCACTTCCTGCCTTACTCACTACTAACTACTACTACTACTACTACTACTAACTACTACTACTTACACTTCCTGCCTACTCTACTACTACTACTACACTCCTGTCCTTACTCTAACTACTAATACTAATAAAATACTACTACGTCACACTTCCAGCCTTACTCTGCGACTAACTAGTACTACATACACTTCCCTGCCATAATCTACTACACTAATACTACTACTACTAACTACTACTACTACTACTACTAACTTCTACACTACTACAACTTACACTTCCTGCATCACTCCCCAACTACTCAACTTACTAACTATCCACTTCCGGTCTACTCTACTACAACTATTACTACTACTACTACAACTACTTTACACTTCCTTCCCTTACACAAATACTCTGCTAACTGCACTACGACTACCATTACTACTACTACAATTACTACTATCTACTACTTACACTCCTGCCTAACTCTACTTACTACTAACAACTTCCCTTCCTTACTCGGAATAACTACTCACTACTACTTATTACTTCCTCCTTACCCTTCTCTTACTACTACTATACTACTACTTCTACTTACAACACTTCCTGCCGTTACTCTACTACTACTACTTACACCTTCCTTGCCTTAAATCTACTACTACCTTACACTTCCTGCCTTGCTCTACTTAACTACTACTACAACTTTTACACTTCCTGCCTTACTCTACTACTACTACTACTTACACTCCTGCCTTACTCCTACAACTAATACCTACAACAACTACTGCCTTTCTGACACTCTTGCCTTACTCTACTACTACTACTACACTACTACTACTAACTACATACACTTCCTGCTTACTCCACTACTACTACTACTACACTACTACTTACTACTTACACTTCCTCGCTTACTCATACTACTACTACTACTACTAATTTACACGTTCCTGCCTTACTCAACTCTACTACGACCTACTCCTACTACTATCGTACACTTCCTGCCTTACACTACTACTACTACTACCCTACTACTACAACTACTACTACCTTACTACTACTACACTACTTACACATCCTGCCTACTCTCCTACACAACTACTACTACTACTACTACTACACTACTAACTAACTGCTACTACTACTATTACTACTACTACTACCTTCCACTTCGTGCTTATTCAACTTTCTACTACTACTAATTACTACTACTACATCTTACACTTCCTGCTTACTCTACTAACTACTACTACTACTACTACTAACTACTAGACTTACACCTTTCCTGCCTTACTCTACTACTCTAAACTACAACTACTAACTACTACTACAACATACTTACACTTCCTGCCTTACTCTACTACTACTACATTACACCTCCTGCCTTTCTCTACTACTACTAATACTTCTACTACTACCTACTACTTACACTTCCTGCCTTTACTACTGCCTACTACTACTACTACTTAGACTTCCTCTGCCTTACTCTACTACAAATACTACTACTACTATCTACTACTAAAACTTAAACCTTCCTGCCTTACACTACTACTACTAACTACTACTTACTACTACTACTTCTACACATTCCTGTAACCTGCCTTACTCTACTACTACTACTTACACTTCCTGCCTTACTCTACTACAAATACTTTCTACTACTACCTACCTACTTACACATCCTCCTTACTCTGCTACTACTACAAACTACTTTAAACTTCCTGCCTTACTCTACTACTATCACTACTACTACTATACTACTACTACTACTACTACAACTTACACTTCCTGCATTACGCTACTACCTACTACTACTTACTACTACACTCCTACAACTACCTTACACTTCCTGCCTTACTTCTACTACTACTACTTACACTCCCCTTCCTCTAGCTACTAATACTTCTACTACTACAACTACTTACACTTCCTGCTTACTCTCTGGCTACTACTACTACAACTTACACTTCCAGCCTGACTCTTACTACACTACTACTACTACTACTAATACAACTTATCTACAACTACAACTTCCTGCCCTTACTCCCTACTACAACTACTACTAACACTACTACTTACACTTCCTGCCTTCCTCTACTTACTACACTACTACTACCTACTACACTACTACTTACGACTTCCTGCAGTACTCTACTACTACAACTACTACTACGAACTACTACTTACCACTTCCTGTCTACTCTAGCTACCTACTAGTACTAACTACAACTACTACTACTACTACTACTACTACTACATACACTTCCTGCCGTTACTCTACTACAACTACTACAATGCTACTAACTACTACTACTATTACTACGACTACTTACTGTACATTTCCTGCCTGTACTCTACTACTACTGCTACTACAGCTAACTTACTTACACTTCCTGCCTTACTCCTAACTACTACTGGCTAGCTACTGCTAACTACTACTACTACTACTAATTACACTTCGTGCCTTAACTCAACTACTACTTCACTTTCCTCCGGCCTTGCTCCTACTACTACTGCTACTGCTACACTTACACTTCCCTGCCCTTACTCTACTACTACTGCTACTGCTATTTTTAATTTTTTTTATTTTTTTTTTTTTTTTTTTTTTTTTTTATTTTTTTTTTTTTTTCTACCTTACACTTCCAGCCTTACTCTACTACTAACTACTACTGCTACTACTACTACTACTTACATTTCCTGCCTTACCTCTGCTACTACTACTAACTACTAACTAACTTACACATCCTGCCTTACTCTTACTACATACAGCTACTGCCTACTACTACTACTACTACTACTTACACTTTCGTGCCTTACGTCTACTACTACTTACACTTTCCTGCCATACTCTACTACTACTACTACTATTTACTACGACTAATTGTACTTCCCGTGCCTTACTCTACTACTCCTACTTACTACTACGTCTACTTACACTTCCGTACCTTAGTCCCTACTACTACTACTTACACTTTCCTGCCTTACCCTACTACTGCTACTTACTACTACTACTACTACTACGACTACTACTACACTACTATACTAACTTACTACTACTACTACTACATACACTTTCTGCCTTACACTACTACTACTACGACTACCTATTTACAATTCCTTGCCTTACTCACTACGCCCACTTCTTCATTTTGCCCGTCCCGGCCACTCGCCCTATATATACTGCCTCATCCCTTTCTTTAAGTGTGACTTTCACAAATGGTCCCAAGTTTAGACCTGAACGTCATCGTATGCACCTCTTCGCTTATGATGTGTGGTTATTTGTGTATTGTTCCACTCACGGTATTGTTGCCATTTTTTCTTAGTGGAATTCAACCATGAAGTATATTTAGTATATTTAACGCATGATAATCAATAAAGTCCAGTGGGAATAATTCCATGTTGTGTTTTTTGATGAGTATTATACTCCTGATATAATATAATAATTATTCAAGTGTACATACCTTAAAATGTGAAAAAGAAAAAAAAATCCAGTTAAAAAAAAATTTATATTTAGTGTCAGTCTGACCTTACCCAAACGTGAAGCAACTTGTTGTTGGTTCTTGATATGTGTCTGTGGAATGGTGAAGTAATAGACTGGAAGACCTGTGGATAGATGAAATGATCACTGCAACATCACCTCCAGAGTTTGCCGGATGCACTGGAAGCACCGTCACGAACACAGAAACTATGAAAGTAAAAGTTATGGGGGAGCGCCATAAATATACACTTCATAGTTTCCCTGTGTTCGAGACGTGCTTCCAGTGATCCGTCCAACCTAAGTAGGTGATGATGGCAGTGATTCATCATCATCACAGTCTTTGCCATTCCTATAGCTCACCATCCACAGACACAACAAACCATCACAAGGTTTGCCTTCACGTTAGTTGGGTAAGTCAGCCAACACGTAAGATAAAATTTTTTTTTTAACTCGATTATTTTTTCTTTTTTCACATTCTACTGCTATGTACAGAAGTTATGAAATAAATTATTATAATTATTTAGAGTAAATACTCCCATCCCCCCAATAAAACAGGAAATTTATTCCCACTGACCTTTATATACTTACCGGCGTTTAAATATACATAATAAACCTTCATGGCTGAATCCACTAAAGAAAAAAAATGGCACAATACCGTTGAGTGAACATACACAAATAACCCACACATACGCGAGGGAGCATACGGATGACGTTTTTCAGATCTGAACTTGGACCATTTTGAGCAAATTCACTCTAGAAAGAAAGGTGATGAGAGCAGTAAATATATAGGCGAGCCTGCAGGGACGGGACAAGAAGAAGTTGGGAGTAGTTAGAGTAAGGCAGGAATATGGTAAATTAGTAGTAGTATAGTAGTAGAGTAAGGGGCAGAAAGTGGTATAGGTAGTAAGTAGCAGTAGTAGTTAGTAGTAATAGTAGTAGTAAGCATAGTAGTAGTAGTAGTATAGAAGTACAGTAGTAGATTAAGGCAGGAAGTGTAACGTAGTAGTAAGTAGACTTAAAGGCAAGGAAGTGTAAGTAGAAGTAGTATAGTAGAGTAGAGTAAGCCAGGAAGTAACAAGTAGTATAGTTTAGTAGTAGTAGTAGTAGTAGAGTAAGGCAAGGAAGTGTAAGTAGTATAGAGTAAGGCACGAAGTGTAAGTAGTAGTATAGTAGTATAGCAGTACAGTAGTATTAGAGTAAGGCAGGAAGTGTTAAATAGGAGTAGTATTAGTATTAGCAGAAAGTAAGGCAGGAAAATGTAAGTAGGTAGTAGTAGTAGCAGTAGTCGTATAGTTTTAGAAAGGCAGGAAGTGTAAGTAGTAGCATAGCAGTAGTAGTAGAGTTAAGGGCAGGAAAGTGTAATAGTAGCAAGTTAAGCAGTTAGTAGTAGATAATGCATGAAGTTAAAGTAGTAGTAGAGTAAGGCACGAAGTGTAAAGGTAGTAAGTAGTAACGTTAGTAGTACAGTTACAGTAGTAGTAGAGTAAGGCAGTGAAAGCGTAAGTAGTAGCATAGCAGTAGTATAATAAGGCAGGAAATGTCGAGTATTAGTATACTCGATGGTATAGTAGTAAGTAGCAGTAGTAGTAGTAGAAGTAGAGTACGTCAGGAAGTGTTTAATTTTTTATGTAGAGTAGTATAGTAGTTATAGTAGAAGTAGTTAATAGTAGTCGTAGAGGTAAGACAGGAATGTAAAGTAGTAGTATAGTAGTAGTATAGTATTAGAAGAGTAATGCAGGAAGTTTGTAAGTAGTATATATAGTAGTAGTAGAAGTAGTAGTAGAGTAAGGAGGAAGTGTAATTAGTAGGTAGAAGAACAGTAGTAGAGTAGGAAGTAGAGGCCAGGCAGTGTCAAGTAGTATAGTATAGTATGAGTAGTTAGTAGGTAGTATGTAGTAAGAGTAAAGAGGCAGGAGAATGTATTAGTGTTAGTATAGCAGAGTAAGGTACTTATACGTCCTGCCTTTATCTCCTACTACTACTTACTTACTACTTAACACTTCCTGCCTTACTCTACACTACTACTACTACTTATACTTTTCCTGCCTTACTCTACTACTACTAACTACTACTTACACTCCTTCCTTACTCCTACTACAACTAAACACTACTTACAACTTACCTGGCCCTTACTCTACTATACAATTATAGCTTCCTGCCTTACCTCTACTACTACTACTACTACTTAACAACTACTACTACTACACTTCCTACCTTAACTCTACTACTACAACTACTAATACTACTACTACTACTACTACTACTACTACTGCTACTACTACTTACACTTCTGCCTTACTCTACTACTAGTACTACTTTACACTACCGGCCTTACTCTCTACTAGTACTACTACTACTACTACTACTACTACACTACTACTACTACTACTTTACACTTCCTGCCTTACACTCCTACTAACTACTACTACTAGCTACATAACACTTCCTGCCTTTAATCTACTACTACCTTAACTAACTACTACAACCTTACACTTCCTGCCTTACCTCTACTACTAACTACGCTACTACTTACACTTTCCTGCTTACTCCCCCTACTACTATTACTGACTACTACTACTAACTAACTTACACTTCTGCCTTTACTCTACTACTACTACTACTACTACTACTACTACTACAACTACTACTACACTACTACTACTTTGCACTTCCCTGCCTTACTCTACTACTACTACTACTACCAACTACTACTACTACTTACTACTTAAAACTACCTTCCTTTACTCTTCTACTACTCACTAATACCTTTACACTTCCTGCCTTACTCTACTAAGCTACTACTATTATATTTTTATTTACTCTACTACTTTTACTGCTACTACTACTTAAGAAACTTCCTGCCTTACTCTAACTACTACTACTACTACTACAACTACTACTTTTACAGCACTACTTCTTAAACTTCCTGCCTTACTCTTCTACTACTAAACTACTACAACTTTTACACTTCCTGCCTTACTCTACGACTACTACTACTACTACTACTACTACTACTACTAATACTTACACTTACTGCACTTACTCACAAACTACTACAACTTAAACTTTCCTGCCTTAACTCTACTTACTACTACCTACTACTTGTACACTTCCTGCCTTACTCTACTACTACTACTACTAACGTGTACACTTCTGCCTTACTCTACTACCTACTACTACTACTTACTACTTACACGTTCCTGCCTTACTCTACTACTACTAATACTACACACTTACACTTTCTCCTTACTCTACTACTACTACTACTACTTACACTTCCTGCCTTACTCTACTACTGCTACTACTATTACTACTACTACTACTACTACTACTTAAACTTCCTGCTTACTCCTACTACTACCTACTAATACTACTACTACTACTTTACTACTAATCCTACTACACTTTCTGCTTACTCAACTACTACTACTACTACTACTACTACTACTACTTACACTTCCTGCCTTACTCTACTACTACTACTGCTGCTACTACTACTACTACTACTTACATTCCTGCCTTACTCTACTACTACCTACTACTACATACACTTCCTGACCTTACTTCCGACTACCTAGCTACTCCTATACTACTACTACTGACTACTTATACTTTCTGCCTTACTCTACATACTCACTACTACAAACTTATACACTTCCTCCTTACTCTTACTACCTACACTACTACTTACACTCCTGCCTTTACTCTACACTACTAACTACTACACTACTGACTACTACTTACACTTCCAGCCTTACTCTACTACTACTACTACTTACAACTTCCTGCCTTACTCTACTACTACTACTACTACTACTTACACTTCCCCTTACTCCTACTACTACTACTACTACTAGCACTACTACTACTATTTACACATCCCCTTACTCTACTACTAACTTCTGACGACTAACTACTACTACTACGACTACTTACACCTTCCTGCCCCTTAATCCCTTACTACGAACTACTACATTACACTTCCCCTGTCTTACTGTACTACTATATACTACTTACACTTCCTGCCTTACTCTAACTACAACTACTACTTACACTTCCTGCCTTTACTCTACTACCACTACTAACACTAACTTTCTTACCTTCCTGCCTTACCTACTACTGACTACTAAACTACTACTACTACTACTAAACTACTTACACTTTCCTGCCTTACACTACTACTACACTACTACTACTACTACTACTAACTATACTACATACACTTCCTGCCTTACGCTACTACTACTGCAACGACTACTATTACCACTACTACTTACACTTCCTCCCTTACCTACTACTACTACTACTACTTACATTTGCCGTGGCCTTACTCTGACTAACTACTACTACTACTACTACTACTACTTCTGACTACTGCTACTACTACTATAATAAACTACTACAACTACTTACACTCCCCTGCCCTTATTCTACTACTACTACTACTACTTACACTTTCCCTGCCTTAACTCTACTACTACTACTACTACTACTACAACTACTAAGTACTACTAACGACTACTACTTACCACTTCCTGCCTTACTCTACTACTACAACTACTACTTACACTTCGCTGCCTTACTCTACGAACTACACTACTACGTAAACACTACTACAACTAGTACCACTACTACTACTACTTTAACACTTCCTGCCTTACATCTACTACTACTTATGGATTGTATTGTTGTTTATGTTTTTTATACAGATATTTACTATTACTGACAAAAAGCGTCTTAGCCTACTAACATCTTCCAGCCCTTTACCACGTACTAAATACTAATACTACTAACTACTACTTTGAAACTACCTTGCCTTACTCTGCTACTACTAGTAACAACTTACACTTTCCTGCCTTACTCTACTACAAATACTACACTACTACTACTAACTAACTTACTACTACTACTTTACACTACCTGCCTACTCTACTCTACAACTACTACTACTTACACTCTGTCTTACTCACAACGACTATTACTTCTACTACTACTACTACAACTAAAAGAATTATTGGTAAACCTTCACCTTACTCTACTACTACTGCGACTACTACTACTACTATTCCTAATACAGCTACTTACACTTCCGGCCTTAACTCTACTACTACTGCTACTACTGGACTACTACTATTACTATACTACTACTACTTACACTTCCTGCCCTATTACTGTACTACTACTACTACTTACACTTGCCTGCCTTACCTCTACTACCTACTACCACTTCACTTCCGCCTTACTCTACATATACTACTACTACAACTACGACTACTACTAACTACTTACACTTCCTGCCTTATCTCTACTACTACTACTACTACTACGACTACTAACTACTACTACTACTGACTACTACTGTACTTACACTCCTTGCCTTACTCTACATTACTCTAACTACTACTTAAACGACTCTCTATACGTACTTCACCTACCTGCCTTACTCCTACTACTACTACTACTACTCCTTACACTTCCCTGGCCTTACTCACTACTCTTCTACTACTACTACTACTACTACAACTACTACTACTACTACTACTACTACATACTGTACTACTACTGCTACTACTACGATTAACTGACTCCTACTACTTACACTTCCTGTCCTTATTCCTACACTACTACTACTACTACTACTACTACTACTTCTTACACTTACCTGCCTTACTCTAACTACTAATACTACTACTACTACTACTACACTTTCCTGCCTTACTCTACTACTGCTACTCACTTCTACTACTCTACTACTACTACTTACATGCCTGCCTTACTGCTACTACTACAACTACACTACTACTAATTACACCTTCCTGCCTTAACTCCTACTTACTGCTAACTACTACTACTTACTACTACTACTACACCGACAACTACTACTTACACTTCCCTCATACTCTACTATACTACTACTACGCTACTCACTATTTACTGCTACTACTACTTTACACTATCCTCCTTACTCTACTACTACTACTACTACTCACCTACTACTTTCTTACACGTCCGGGCCTTACTCTACTACAATACCTACTAAACTTTACACTTCCTTCCTTACTCTTTCAACTACTACAACTACTACCGAAAACGTACACTTCCAGCCTTTACTCCTACGACACTACTACTACTACTACTACTAACCTACCTTCCTGCTTAACTCTACTACAACTACTAATTAATACACTGCCTGCTTACTCTACTTACTACTACTACTACTTACACTTCCCTGCCATACTCTTAACTACTAATACTAACTACTTACACCTTCCTCCTTACTCTACTACTACTAATACTACTTACACTTCCTGCCTTACTCCTACTACTAACTACAACTTTACACTTCCTGCCTTATCTCTACTACTACTACTACTACTACTACTTACACTTCCCTACCTTACTCTACTACTACTAAACGTACTACTACTTACACTTTGCTGCCATACTCTACTACTACTACTACTACTAACTACAACTACTACTACTACTTTACGCTTCCCCTTACCTAACTACTACTACTATCTACTACGACTAACACTTCCTGCCCTTACTTCTCCAGCTACTATACTACTACTACTACTACACTTCCTGCTACGTCTACTACTGCACTACTATTACTACTACTACTACTACTACTACTTAACACTTTCCTGCCTTACTCTACTACTACAACTACTAACTACTACTACACTACCAACAACTACTTACTACTACTACTACTATTACTACTACGACCTAATTACACTTTCTGCCTTACTCCTACTACTACTACTACTACCTACTACTACTTACTTTACACTTCCCTGCATTACTCTACTACTATACTGCTTGGCAACAACTACTACTACTACTTACACATCCTTGCATACTCTACTATACTTACACTACTTACAACTTCCTGCCTACTCCTACTGCAACTAATACTACTACAACTACTCACTTCCTGCCTTCTCTACTACTGCTACAACTATTACTACTACTAACTGACTACTACACTTACACTTCCTGCCCCTTACACCCCCCTAAACTACTACTACTAACTACTACTACGTACTACTACACTACTACTACACTTACTAATTACTAACTACACTACGTTACACTTTTCTGCCTTACTCTACTTACTACACAACTACTACTACTACTACTATACACTTCCTGCCTTACTCTACTACTACTACTAACAACAATACTAACTAACTATACTACTACTACTATTACTACTACTACTACATACACTTTTTCTGCCATTACTCTACTATACTACTACTACTACTACTACTACTACTATCATCCTGGCCTTACTCTACTACTACTACTACTAACAACTACTACTACTACTTACACTTTCCTGCCTTACTCCTACTCTACTTACCTACTACTACTACTACTACTACTACTACTACTACTACTACTACTACTACTATTACTACTCTACCACTTTACACTTTGTCTGCCTTACTCTACTACTACTAAATACTACTACCTATACTACTATACTTCCTGCCTTACTCTACCAACTACTAACTTAACTACTAGCTTACATCTTCCAGCCTTACTCTACTACTTACTACTACACTTAACACTTCCAGCCCTTACTCCCCTACTGACTACTACTACTACTACTACTACTACAACTACTACAAGTTCCCTGCCTTACTCTACTACTCCTAATACTTACACTTCCCTTCCTTACTCTACTAACTACTACTACTACTACTTTTACACTTCCTGCCTTACTCTACTACTACTACTACTACTACTACTACTACTTACTACTAATACTACTACTACTTTACACTTCCTGCCTTAATCTACTACTAACTACTACTTACACTATCCCCCCCGTGCCCATACTCCTACTGACACCTACTACTTACACTCCTGCCCTTACTCTACTACTACTATAGGACTAACTACGACTAACTACTACTTACATTTCCTGCCTTACTTCTAACTACTACTACAACTTACTCTTCCTGCCTTACTCTACTACTACATAACACTACTACTCTACTACTACTTAACTTCCTCCTTACTCTAGCTACTACGACTGCTGCTGACTACTAACTACTACTACTTACACTTCCTGCATTACTCTACTACTACACTAACTTACTTACACATTCCTGCCTTACTCACTGCCTACTATACTACTAGCAACTACTTACCACTTCCTGTCCTTACTCTACTACTGCTACTACTATTACTACTACTACTACTATGCCACTACGTACACTTCCTGCCTTACACCCTACACCAACTACTAACTACTAACTACTACTGACTTAACTACTACCACTACTAACTACTACTACTATTTACTACTACTACTACTTACCTTCTGCCTTACTCTAAACTACTACTACTACTTACTACTAACTACTACGTCCACTTCCTGCCTTACTCTACTAATACTACACTACGTACTCTACTAACTACTACTACTACTACTACTATTCTACTACTACTACTTACACTTTCCTGCCCTTACTCAACTACTACTACTACTACTGCTACTACCTACATACACTTTTCGGCCTTACTCCTACTACGACCTACACTACTACTACTACTGACTACATACCTTCCCTGCCTTTACTCTACTACTACTACTACTACTACTACTACGACACTACTACTACTAACCTAAAACTACTCTACTATTAGCTACTACTACTACTTACCCTTTCTGCATTACTCCTACTACTACTATAACTACAACTACTAACTACTTAATACCTTCCTGCTTACACTCTAACTACTACTACTACTACCTTACACTTTCCTGCCTTACTCTACGTACTACTACTACTACTACACTTCCTCCTTACTCTACTACTACAACTACTACTACAACTACGACGAACTACGTACACTTCCTGCCTTACTCTACTACAACTACTACTTACACTTCCTGCCTTACTCTAACTACTACTAACTACAACTACTTACACCATTCCCTGCCATACTCTACTACTACTACTACTAATACTACCAACTAGCTACTCTACAAACGTGACTTACACTTCCTGCCGTTACTCTACTACTACACAATTACACTTCCTTCCTTACTGTACTACTGACTACAATTACACTTTCCTCTGTCCTTACTCACTGTACTACTACTACGTACACCTTCTGCCCTTACTCCCTACTACTACTACTACTTACACTTCCTGCCTTACTGTACTACTACTACTACTTCCAGGCTTCCTGCTTACTCTTACTACTACTACTACATAACATACACTTCCCTGCCTTTACTCTACTACTAAACTACTACTTACACCTTCCTGCCCTTATCTCTACTACTACTACTAACTAACTACTTCTTACATGCTTCCTGCCTTGACCTACTACTACACTTACTACAACTACAATGACTTTACATTCCTGCGCTTACGTCGTAACCCTACGTACTACTACTTACTACTACTACTACTACTTAACCACTTCCTGCCTTACGCTACTACACTGCACTAACTACTATTAACCACTACTACTTACACTTCCTGCCTTACTCTACTACTACTACTTACTACTACTAAACTACTACTACTTTACACTTCCTGCCTTTAACTCCTTACTACTACCTACTACTACTACTACTACTACTACGCGACTACTACTTTTTACTACTGCAGCACTACTACTTACAACTTCCTGCCTATAATCCTGTCTGCTACTACAACTACTACTACTACTGGCTACTACTACTATTACAACTACTACTACTTATCACTTTCCTGCCTTACTCTACTTATAAAAAAATAAAAAACCTACCACTACTACCTACTTCTACATCTTCTGCCTTACTCCTAACTACGACCTACTATCTACGTAGAGTTTTTTACTACTATGTACTACTACCTTACACTTCCTGCCTTACTCTACTACTTACAACTAGCTAACAACAACTACTACATACACTTCCCTGCCTTACCTCTACTACTACTACTCTTACTACTACTACTACATCACACTTCCTGCCTTACTCTACTACAACTAACCTACTACTTACACTTCCTGGCCTTTACTCTATCGTGACGACTGCGTATCATACAGACTAGAGTACCACTACTACTTACAACTTTTCCCTGAGAGCCGTAACTCTACTACTACTACTACTACTATTTACACTTCCTGCCTACTCTACTACTACTACTACTACTACTACTACTACTACGCTACTACTACCTATTGGACTCTCCTACTTACTTACACTTCCTGCCTTACTCTACAACTACAACTCACTACTACTTTACACTTCCGAGGCCTTACTCTACTACTACTGACTACTACTACTACTACTACTACTAGTAACTACTACTAACTAACTGACTTTACACTTCCTCCTTACTCTACTACTACAACTACTACTTTACACGTCCCGTCTTACTCTACTACTACGATTACTACACAACTACTACTACTACTAAATTATTCACTTCCTGCATTACTCTACTAGCAACTGACTACTACTAACTACTGCTTACTACTACTACTACTATTACTACTACTAACAACTTACACTTCCCCTTAGACTCTCACTACTACTGCTACTACTACTACTAACTTACAGTTCCCTGCCCATACTCTTGCGACCTACTACTAATTACGACCTTCCTCTTACTCTACTACTACTGCTACTGCCTTACTACAACTACGACTACTGACTACTACTACTACATACACTACTTACACTTCCTGCCTTTACTTTCTACTACTACTTACTCTTACCTGCCTTACTCGACTACTACTTACCTTCCTGCCTTACTCTACGTACTACTAATCTACTACTACTTTTACTTCCTTCCTGCCTTACTCTTCTCCTACTTCTATGCTACTACGACTAGCTTTCTCACTTACACTTCCTGCCTTAACTCTACTTCTAATAGTAACCTCCTGCCATACTCCTACTCCTGCTACTATTACTAACTACAACTACTAACTACTACTACTACTACTACTACTACTACTACTACTTACAACTTTCATGACCTTTTCTACTATTACTTTACAATCCTCCGTGTACTCTACTTACTACTACTTACAACACTTCCTGCCTTACTCTCTAACTACTACTACACTTCCGCCTGTGCTCTACTACTACCCTACTACTACACTTCCTGCCTTTACACTGTACGACTACTACTACTTACCTTCCCGCCCTTAACTCCTACTACACTACTACTTACACTTTTCCTGCCTTACTCTAACTGACTACTTAACACTCCTGCCTTGCCGCTACTACTAATACTACTACTTACACTTCCTCCTTACTGTACACTACTACTACTTACACGTCCTGCCTACTCTACTACTACTGATCTACTTACACTTCCTGCCTTTCCTCCTGACTACAACTACTGACTACTGACTTACTAACTACGTAACTACTACGACTTACACTTCCTGCCTTACTCTACTACTTACTAACACTACTACTACTACTAACTACTTCTTACACTTCCAGCCTTACTCCTACTTCTATACTACTACTACTACTACTACTACCTACTACTACTTAGCGCGTCCTGCCTTAACTCTATTAATTACTTACTACTACTACGACTACTACTACTACTACTTACCACTTCCTGCCTTACTCTACTACTACTACTACTACTACTTACACTTCCTGCCTCACTCTATACTTTCTACTACTACTACTACTACCTACTACTACTACTACACTACTACGACTACTACTGCTACTACTACTAATAACTACTACTACTACCTTACACTACCTGCCTTATTCTACTACTACTACTACACAACTACTACTACTACTACTTACACTTCCCTGCCTTACTCTACTACGACACTTAGCTACTACTACTACTACGACTATACGACTACTAATACGACTGACTTACACTTTCCTGCCTTTCTCTACTACTACTACTACTACGTACTCCAACTTTACACTTGCCCTGCCTTACTCTACTACTACTACTATGCAACTACTACTAACTACTACTTAAAACATGTCCTGCCTTACTCGTACACTACTACTACAACTTACACTTCCTGCCTTACTTCTAATACTACTACTTACACTTTACCCTCCTTACTCTACTAACAACTACTACTATTACTACTTCTACACTACTTACAATTCCCTGCCTTTACTCCCTACTACTACTACTACTTACGACTTCCTGACCTTACTCTACTACTAATACTGGAACAAACTACTACACTTCCTTCCGTACTCTACTACTACTACTACTACTACTACTACTACTTACACTTCTGCTCTTTACCTACTACTACTACTATTACACTTCCTGCCTTTACACTACTACCTACGACTACTACTACTACTTCTTACACTTTCCTGCCTTAGCACTACTACTTAACTGGTGCCTACTACAAACAATGTACTACTACTATTTGAACACTTCCTGTCCTTACTCTATCTACACTACTACCTACTACTACTTACACTTCCTGCCTTTACGCTACTACTGACTGACAGCTTACTACTAGACTACTCCTACTACTACTATTAATTATCTACTATCTAACTTACACTTCCCTGCCTTATTCTACTACTACAACTACTAGGCTACTACTATCTTTACACTTCCTGGTCTTACTCCTACTACGACTACTACTACTACTTAAACTTTCCTTCTTCCTGCCCTTACTCTACGACTAATTCTAATCTACTACTACTACTTACACTTCCTGCCTTACTCTACTACTACTACTACTA
The DNA here is from genome assembly GCF_026875155.1 of Cherax quadricarinatus. NCBI lineage: Eukaryota > Metazoa > Arthropoda > Malacostraca > Decapoda > Parastacidae > Cherax > Cherax quadricarinatus. Next base: position 56,391 of record NW_026493117.1, read on the forward strand.
ACACTACTACTGTTACACTTCCTGCCTTACACTACTACTACTACTGCTATACTACTACTACAGCCACAACTACTATTACTACTACTACTACTTACAATTCCTGCCTTGTCTTCTACTAACTACAAACTACTACTACTGACTTCTTACACTTCCTGCCTTCCTCTACTACTTACAACACTACTACAACTAACTACTACTTCACTTCCTGCCTTACTCACTACTAACTACTACTACTACTACTACTACTAACTACTACTACTTACACTTCCTGCCTACTCTACTACTACTACTACACTCCTGTCCTTACTCTAACTACTAATACTAATAAAATACTACTACGTCACACTTCCAGCCTTACTCTGCGACTAACTAGTACTACATACACTTCCCTGCCATAATCTACTACACTAATACTACTACTACTAACTACTACTACTACTACTACTAACTTCTACACTACTACAACTTACACTTCCTGCATCACTCCCCAACTACTCAACTTACTAACTATCCACTTCCGGTCTACTCTACTACAACTATTACTACTACTACTACAACTACTTTACACTTCCTTCCCTTACACAAATACTCTGCTAACTGCACTACGACTACCATTACTACTACTACAATTACTACTATCTACTACTTACACTCCTGCCTAACTCTACTTACTACTAACAACTTCCCTTCCTTACTCGGAATAACTACTCACTACTACTTATTACTTCCTCCTTACCCTTCTCTTACTACTACTATACTACTACTTCTACTTACAACACTTCCTGCCGTTACTCTACTACTACTACTTACACCTTCCTTGCCTTAAATCTACTACTACCTTACACTTCCTGCCTTGCTCTACTTAACTACTACTACAACTTTTACACTTCCTGCCTTACTCTACTACTACTACTACTTACACTCCTGCCTTACTCCTACAACTAATACCTACAACAACTACTGCCTTTCTGACACTCTTGCCTTACTCTACTACTACTACTACACTACTACTACTAACTACATACACTTCCTGCTTACTCCACTACTACTACTACTACACTACTACTTACTACTTACACTTCCTCGCTTACTCATACTACTACTACTACTACTAATTTACACGTTCCTGCCTTACTCAACTCTACTACGACCTACTCCTACTACTATCGTACACTTCCTGCCTTACACTACTACTACTACTACCCTACTACTACAACTACTACTACCTTACTACTACTACACTACTTACACATCCTGCCTACTCTCCTACACAACTACTACTACTACTACTACTACACTACTAACTAACTGCTACTACTACTATTACTACTACTACTACCTTCCACTTCGTGCTTATTCAACTTTCTACTACTACTAATTACTACTACTACATCTTACACTTCCTGCTTACTCTACTAACTACTACTACTACTACTACTAACTACTAGACTTACACCTTTCCTGCCTTACTCTACTACTCTAAACTACAACTACTAACTACTACTACAACATACTTACACTTCCTGCCTTACTCTACTACTACTACATTACACCTCCTGCCTTTCTCTACTACTACTAATACTTCTACTACTACCTACTACTTACACTTCCTGCCTTTACTACTGCCTACTACTACTACTACTTAGACTTCCTCTGCCTTACTCTACTACAAATACTACTACTACTATCTACTACTAAAACTTAAACCTTCCTGCCTTACACTACTACTACTAACTACTACTTACTACTACTACTTCTACACATTCCTGTAACCTGCCTTACTCTACTACTACTACTTACACTTCCTGCCTTACTCTACTACAAATACTTTCTACTACTACCTACCTACTTACACATCCTCCTTACTCTGCTACTACTACAAACTACTTTAAACTTCCTGCCTTACTCTACTACTATCACTACTACTACTATACTACTACTACTACTACTACAACTTACACTTCCTGCATTACGCTACTACCTACTACTACTTACTACTACACTCCTACAACTACCTTACACTTCCTGCCTTACTTCTACTACTACTACTTACACTCCCCTTCCTCTAGCTACTAATACTTCTACTACTACAACTACTTACACTTCCTGCTTACTCTCTGGCTACTACTACTACAACTTACACTTCCAGCCTGACTCTTACTACACTACTACTACTACTACTAATACAACTTATCTACAACTACAACTTCCTGCCCTTACTCCCTACTACAACTACTACTAACACTACTACTTACACTTCCTGCCTTCCTCTACTTACTACACTACTACTACCTACTACACTACTACTTACGACTTCCTGCAGTACTCTACTACTACAACTACTACTACGAACTACTACTTACCACTTCCTGTCTACTCTAGCTACCTACTAGTACTAACTACAACTACTACTACTACTACTACTACTACTACATACACTTCCTGCCGTTACTCTACTACAACTACTACAATGCTACTAACTACTACTACTATTACTACGACTACTTACTGTACATTTCCTGCCTGTACTCTACTACTACTGCTACTACAGCTAACTTACTTACACTTCCTGCCTTACTCCTAACTACTACTGGCTAGCTACTGCTAACTACTACTACTACTACTAATTACACTTCGTGCCTTAACTCAACTACTACTTCACTTTCCTCCGGCCTTGCTCCTACTACTACTGCTACTGCTACACTTACACTTCCCTGCCCTTACTCTACTACTACTGCTACTGCTATTTTTAATTTTTTTTATTTTTTTTTTTTTTTTTTTTTTTTTTTATTTTTTTTTTTTTTTCTACCTTACACTTCCAGCCTTACTCTACTACTAACTACTACTGCTACTACTACTACTACTTACATTTCCTGCCTTACCTCTGCTACTACTACTAACTACTAACTAACTTACACATCCTGCCTTACTCTTACTACATACAGCTACTGCCTACTACTACTACTACTACTACTTACACTTTCGTGCCTTACGTCTACTACTACTTACACTTTCCTGCCATACTCTACTACTACTACTACTATTTACTACGACTAATTGTACTTCCCGTGCCTTACTCTACTACTCCTACTTACTACTACGTCTACTTACACTTCCGTACCTTAGTCCCTACTACTACTACTTACACTTTCCTGCCTTACCCTACTACTGCTACTTACTACTACTACTACTACTACGACTACTACTACACTACTATACTAACTTACTACTACTACTACTACATACACTTTCTGCCTTACACTACTACTACTACGACTACCTATTTACAATTCCTTGCCTTACTCACTACGCCCACTTCTTCATTTTGCCCGTCCCGGCCACTCGCCCTATATATACTGCCTCATCCCTTTCTTTAAGTGTGACTTTCACAAATGGTCCCAAGTTTAGACCTGAACGTCATCGTATGCACCTCTTCGCTTATGATGTGTGGTTATTTGTGTATTGTTCCACTCACGGTATTGTTGCCATTTTTTCTTAGTGGAATTCAACCATGAAGTATATTTAGTATATTTAACGCATGATAATCAATAAAGTCCAGTGGGAATAATTCCATGTTGTGTTTTTTGATGAGTATTATACTCCTGATATAATATAATAATTATTCAAGTGTACATACCTTAAAATGTGAAAAAGAAAAAAAAATCCAGTTAAAAAAAAATTTATATTTAGTGTCAGTCTGACCTTACCCAAACGTGAAGCAACTTGTTGTTGGTTCTTGATATGTGTCTGTGGAATGGTGAAGTAATAGACTGGAAGACCTGTGGATAGATGAAATGATCACTGCAACATCACCTCCAGAGTTTGCCGGATGCACTGGAAGCACCGTCACGAACACAGAAACTATGAAAGTAAAAGTTATGGGGGAGCGCCATAAATATACACTTCATAGTTTCCCTGTGTTCGAGACGTGCTTCCAGTGATCCGTCCAACCTAAGTAGGTGATGATGGCAGTGATTCATCATCATCACAGTCTTTGCCATTCCTATAGCTCACCATCCACAGACACAACAAACCATCACAAGGTTTGCCTTCACGTTAGTTGGGTAAGTCAGCCAACACGTAAGATAAAATTTTTTTTTTAACTCGATTATTTTTTCTTTTTTCACATTCTACTGCTATGTACAGAAGTTATGAAATAAATTATTATAATTATTTAGAGTAAATACTCCCATCCCCCCAATAAAACAGGAAATTTATTCCCACTGACCTTTATATACTTACCGGCGTTTAAATATACATAATAAACCTTCATGGCTGAATCCACTAAAGAAAAAAAATGGCACAATACCGTTGAGTGAACATACACAAATAACCCACACATACGCGAGGGAGCATACGGATGACGTTTTTCAGATCTGAACTTGGACCATTTTGAGCAAATTCACTCTAGAAAGAAAGGTGATGAGAGCAGTAAATATATAGGCGAGCCTGCAGGGACGGGACAAGAAGAAGTTGGGAGTAGTTAGAGTAAGGCAGGAATATGGTAAATTAGTAGTAGTATAGTAGTAGAGTAAGGGGCAGAAAGTGGTATAGGTAGTAAGTAGCAGTAGTAGTTAGTAGTAATAGTAGTAGTAAGCATAGTAGTAGTAGTAGTATAGAAGTACAGTAGTAGATTAAGGCAGGAAGTGTAACGTAGTAGTAAGTAGACTTAAAGGCAAGGAAGTGTAAGTAGAAGTAGTATAGTAGAGTAGAGTAAGCCAGGAAGTAACAAGTAGTATAGTTTAGTAGTAGTAGTAGTAGTAGAGTAAGGCAAGGAAGTGTAAGTAGTATAGAGTAAGGCACGAAGTGTAAGTAGTAGTATAGTAGTATAGCAGTACAGTAGTATTAGAGTAAGGCAGGAAGTGTTAAATAGGAGTAGTATTAGTATTAGCAGAAAGTAAGGCAGGAAAATGTAAGTAGGTAGTAGTAGTAGCAGTAGTCGTATAGTTTTAGAAAGGCAGGAAGTGTAAGTAGTAGCATAGCAGTAGTAGTAGAGTTAAGGGCAGGAAAGTGTAATAGTAGCAAGTTAAGCAGTTAGTAGTAGATAATGCATGAAGTTAAAGTAGTAGTAGAGTAAGGCACGAAGTGTAAAGGTAGTAAGTAGTAACGTTAGTAGTACAGTTACAGTAGTAGTAGAGTAAGGCAGTGAAAGCGTAAGTAGTAGCATAGCAGTAGTATAATAAGGCAGGAAATGTCGAGTATTAGTATACTCGATGGTATAGTAGTAAGTAGCAGTAGTAGTAGTAGAAGTAGAGTACGTCAGGAAGTGTTTAATTTTTTATGTAGAGTAGTATAGTAGTTATAGTAGAAGTAGTTAATAGTAGTCGTAGAGGTAAGACAGGAATGTAAAGTAGTAGTATAGTAGTAGTATAGTATTAGAAGAGTAATGCAGGAAGTTTGTAAGTAGTATATATAGTAGTAGTAGAAGTAGTAGTAGAGTAAGGAGGAAGTGTAATTAGTAGGTAGAAGAACAGTAGTAGAGTAGGAAGTAGAGGCCAGGCAGTGTCAAGTAGTATAGTATAGTATGAGTAGTTAGTAGGTAGTATGTAGTAAGAGTAAAGAGGCAGGAGAATGTATTAGTGTTAGTATAGCACTTCCTCTCATGCCGAACCACCTCAACAACCTCCTCACCCTGGACAACAGTTTTGGTAATCCCGCACCTCCTCCTAATTTCCAAACTACGAATCTCTGCATTATATTCACACCACACATTGCCCTCAGACATGACATCTCCACTGCCTCCACCTTCCCTCGCTGCAACATTCATCACCCACGCTTCACACACCATATAAGAGCGTTGGTAAACTAATACTCTCATACATTCCCCTCTTTGCCTCCAAGGACAAAGTTCTTTGTCTCCACAGACTCCTAAGTGCACCACTCACCTCTTTTTCCCTCATCAATTCTATGATTCACCTCATCTTTCATAGACCCATCCGCGACACGTCCACTCCCAAATATCTGAATACGTTCACCTCCTCCATACTCTCTCCCTCCAATCTGATATTCAATCTTTCATCACCTAATCTTTTTGTTATCCTCATAACCTTACTCTTTCCTGTATTCACCTTTAATTTTCTTCTTTTGCACACCCTACCAAATCATCCACCAATCTCTGCAACTTCTCTCAGAATCTCCCAAGAGCACATGTCATCAGCAAAGAGCAGCTGTGACAACTCCCACTTTGTGTGTGATTCTTTATCTTTTAACTCCACGCCTCTTGCCAAGACCCTCGCATTTACTTCTCTTACAACCCCATCTATAAATATATTAAACAACCACGGTGACATCACACATCCTTGTCTAAGGCCTACTTTTACTGGAAAAAATTTCCCTCTTTCCTACATACTCTAACTTGAGCCTCACTATCCTCGTAAAAACTCTTCACTGCTTTCAGTAACCTACCTCCTACACCATACACTTGCAACATCTGCCACATTGCCCCCCTATCCACCCTGTCATACGCCTTTTCCAAATCCATAATGCCACAAAGACCTCTTTAGCCTTATCTAAATACTGTTCACTTATATGTTTCACTGTAAACACCTGGTCCACACACCCCCTACCTTTCCTAAAGCCTCCTTGTTCATCTGCTATCCTTTTCTCCGTCTTACTCTTAATTCTTTTCAATTATAACTCTACCATACACTTTACCAGGTACACTCAACAGACTTATCCCCCTATAATTTTTGCACTCTCTTTTATCCCCTTTGCCTTTATACAAAGGAACTATGCATGCTCTCTGCCAATCCCTAGGTACCTTACCCTCTTCCATACATTTATTAAATAATTGCACCTAACCACTCCAAAACTATATCCCCACCTGCTTTTAACATTTCTATCTTTATCCCATCAATCCCGGCTGCCTTACCCCCTTTCATTTTACCTACTGCCTCACGAACTTCCCCCACACTCACAACTGGCTCTTCCTCACTCCTACAAGATGTTATTCCTCCTTGCCCTATACACAAATCACAGCTTCCCTATCTTCATCAACATTTAACAATTCCTCAAAATATTCCTTCCATCTTCCCATACCTCTAACTCTCCATTTAATAACTCTCCTCTCCTATTTTTTAACTGACAAATCCATTTGTTCTCTAGGCTTTCTTAATTTTGTTAATCTCACTCCAAAACTTTTTCTTATTTTCAACAAAATTTGTTGATAACATCTCACCCATTTCCTCATTTGCTCTCTTTTTACATTGCTTCACCACTCTCTTAACTTCTCCTTTTTCCCTCCATATACTCTTCCCTCCTTGCATCACTTCTACTTGTAAAAACTTCTCATATGCTAACTTTTTCTCCCTTACTACTCCTTTACATCATCATTCCACCAATCGCTCCTCTTCCCTCCTCACCCACTTTCCTGTAACCACAAACTTCTGCTGAACACTCTAACACTACTTTTTTTAAACCTACCCCATACCCTTCGACCCCATTGTCTATGCTCTCATTAGCCCATCTATCCTCCAATACTGTTTATATCTTACCCTAACTGCCTCCTCTTTTAGTTTATAAACCATCACCTCTCTCTTTCCCTGATGCTCTATTCTCCTTGTATCCATCTACCTTTTACTCTCAGTGTACTACAACTAGAAAGTGATCTGATATATCTGTGGCCCCTCTATAAACATGTACATCCTGAAGTCACTCAACAGTCTTTTATCTACCAATACATAATCCAACAAACTACTGTCTTTCGCCCTACATCATACGTGTATACTTATTTATCCCTTTTTCTTAAAATATGTATTAAACCCATAACTAAACCCCTTTTTTATAAAAAAGTTCAATCAAAGGGCTCCCATTTATCATTTACACCTGGCACCCCCAAAATTACCTACCACACCCTCTCTAGAAGTTTTCTCCTACTTTAGCATTCAAGTCCCCTACCCCCAATTACTCCTCTCACTTGGTTCAAAGGCTCCTATACATTCACTTAACATCTCCCAAAAACTCTCTCTCCCCCTCTGCATTCCTCTCTTCTCCAGTGCATACACGCTTATTATGACCCACTTCTCGCATCCAAACCTTTACTTTAATCCACATAATTCTTTAATTTACACATTCATATTCTCTTTTCTCCTTCCATAACTGATCATTTAACATTACTGCTACCCCTTTTCCCTTTTCTCTAACTCTCTCAGATACTCCAGATTTAATCCCCTTTATTTCCCCCCACTGAAACTCTCCTACCCCCTTCAGCTTTGTTTCGCTTAGGGCCAGGACATCCAACTTTTTTTCATTCATAACATCAGCAATCATCTGTTTCTTGTCATCCGCACTACATCCACGCACATTTAAGCAACCCAGTTTTATAAAGTTTTTCTTCTTCTCTTTTTTAGTAATTGTATACAGGAGAAGGGGTTACTAGCCCATTGCTCCCGGCATTTTAGTCGCCTCATACGACACGCATGGCTTACGGAGGAAAGATTCTTTTCCACTTCCCCATGGACAATAGAAGAAATAAAAAAGAACAAGAGCTATTTAGAAAAAGGAGAAAAACCTAGATGTATGTATATATATACGTATATGCATGTGCGTGTCTGTGAAGTGTGACCAAAGTGTAAGTAGGAGTAGCAAGATATCCCTGTTATCTTAGCGTGTTTATGAGACAGAAAAAGAAACCAGCAATCCTACCATCATGCAAAACAGTTACAGGTTTTTGTTTCACAGTCATCTGACAGGACGGTAGTACTTCCCTGGGTGGTTGCTGTCTACCAACCTACTACCTACAACCTACTACTCTAAAATTAAGACTTATGCCCATTGTTTACAGACAAAGTGAGGTACCTGTGTCAGATGGTGTTCCTGACAGTGCCGGAGGAGAAGACTGTGTGAGGACATGTCAGCTGGTGTTTCTGACAGTGCTGGAGGAGACTATGTGAGGACATGTCAGCTGGTGTTTCTGACATTGCTGGAGGAGAAGACTATGTGAGGACATGTCAGCTGGTGTTTCTGACAGTGCTGGAGGAGAAGACTGTGTGAGGACATGTCAGCTGGTGTTTCTGACAGTGCTGGAGGAGAAGACTATGTGAGGACATGTCAGCTGGTGTTTTCTGACAGTGCTGGAGGAGAAGACTATGTGAGGACATGTCAGCTGGTGTTTCTGACAGTGCTGGAGGAGAAGACTATGTGAGGACATGTCAGCTGGTGTTTCTGACAGTGCTGGAGGAGAAGACTATGTGAGGACATGTCAGCTGGTGTTTCTGACAGTGCTGGAGGAGAAGACTATGTGAGGACATGTCAGCTGGTGTTCCTGACAGTGCTGGAGGAGAAGACTGTGTGAGGACATGTCAGCCACTACACAAGTTTCATTGTTACAACTGTGGAAAAACAGACAAGATTATTGGTGCAGTAGATTTAGTAGCTTGACACAGTGTGTTTAATAATTTTAACTTGGACCAATTTCCAGTGGATATTAGACTTTTCAACGTTACAGTTCTGTTTTTCACAGACAGACTACACAGTTGCAAGAGTTTTCTAGACTACAAAACACTACAAAGTACATTGTGCCTGTAAGGTAAGGTTGTTGTGGGTAGCTTCACGGGTAGCTCCCACTTACCCGCTTGGGCAAGGTTGCTGTGGGTAGCTTTCCGGTAGCTCCCCACTTACCCGCTTGGGCAAGGTTGTTGTGGGTAGCTTCCCAGGTAGCTCCCCACTTACCCGCTTGGGCAAGGTTGCTGTGGGTAGCTTTCCGGGTAGCTCCCCACTTACCCGCTTGGGCAAGGTTGTTGTGGGTAGCTTCCCAGGTAGCTCCCCACTTACCCGCCTGGGCAAGGTGGTTGTGGGTAGCTTCCCGGGTAGCCCCCAACTTACCCGCCTGGGCAAGGTTGTTATGGGTAGCTTCCCGGGTAGCCCCCAACTTACCCGCCTGGGCAAGGTTGTTATGGGTAGCTTCCCGGGTAGCCCCCAACTTACCCGCTTGGGCAAGGTTGTTATGGGTAGCTTCCCGGGTAGCCCCCAACTTACCCGCCTGGGCAAGGTTGTTATGGTAGCTTCCCGGGTAGCCCCCAACTTACCCGCCTGGGCAAGGTTGTTATGGGTAGCTTCCCAGTAGCTCCCCACTTACCCGCCTGGGCAAGGTTGTTTATGGGTAGCTTCCCGGGTAGCCCCCAACTTACCCGCCTGGGCAAGGTTGCTGTGGGTAGGTTCACAGGTAGCTCCCCACTTACCCGCCTGGGCAAGGTTGTTATGGGTAGCTTCCCGGGTAGCCCCCAACTTACCCGCTTGGGCAAGGTTGTTATGGGTAGCTTCCCGGGTAGCCCCCAACTTACCCGCCTGGGCAAGGTTGTTATGGGTAGCTTCCCGGGTAGCCCCCAACTTACCCGCCTGGGCAAGGTTGTTATGGGTAGCTTCCCGGGTAGCCCCCAACTTACCCGCTTGGGCAAGGTTTGTTATGGGTAGCTTCCCGGGTAGCCCCCAACTTACCCGCTTGGGCAAGGTTGTTATGGGTAGCTTCCCGGGTAGCCCCCAACTTACCCGCTTGGGCAAGGTTTTTTTAGTTTAAAAAAAACTAGGCTTGACCTGGCACACATTTCATCAAGGTATTCAAAACAAATTTCAATATATTTCTTAAAATTTTTGTGAAATGTTTGTGTACATGCGTCTTGGCTGTTCCAGTGTGTGGCACTTGATACTTGTGGTGGCAGTTCCTCCTCCCTCAACCAACCTTCAGGCAACTGATGGGCCCTAAAATACTCTGGCACTGCAACAATATTATCTAGCTCTGATTTGGGAGATTTTTGTTATTAAGATTTAAGTAATGCAAGTATCACAGGTCACATCCTGCTGCAGTACCTACTTTCTTCAGATTTATCCTTCTAACCACCAGGTTCCTCTCACTGTCAAGAAAGAACTTTAGGGCGATTACTAAACCAAGCAAAGGAAGAATGGGAGATCCTAAGAAGGAAACAATTGCTTTATGATCACGTAGCTTCATTATCTGAAAGACTCGAAGAATCCATCACTAATGATGGTGGATAAACGAGGCACTAATTATAGTTAAAGGTTTACTGTTCGATAAATGATGTATTCATGTATTTAGTGTTCATGTATTAATGTTCCTATTACAACAAAATAATTTGAAACTTGGATTTCTAGCATTATTGTCTACAAGAAATAAATGATAAATATGAAAGAAGAACAACTGTATTAAAAGTTTACCTCCACCATTATTTATATTAATAATGGGACTCTTTGAAGCTGTGAAGAGGCTTTTGGTCTGAGAAATTGTACTTTTCGGTCTTCTTCCTCCGACTGAACCTAATTATCTCCATTCCACCCTTTCCTGCCCCATCCTTCCCATTCCTTCTCTCCCATTCCTCCTTTCTTCATCCCTTCCCTCTCTGCCCTCTCTTGTTTTTGGCCTCTGGGGTCTTCTGAAGTTCTAGCTCCTAGGGTGCGTTTGAATTAGTGTTGTTGTCCTTCCCATTCCACCGAGGTACTTGGTGGTGATGAAGTTTACCATGGAATCTGGATCATCTGGGGATATCCTGACGCCTCTCCAGAGATCCAGGGGGCCACTTACGATGAAGTTGGCCTTGTGGCAGGTTTCCAGCCGACCTCTCTCTTGTTCACCTAAGTGGCTCGGTTGATGTGAGGTTACTATCCTGGATTGTTGGTTTACCTGCATGGAGGGAAGAAAAAACCGGCAGAAAATGACAAAAATACTACACCACCTCGGATAACTACTGGAGTGGAGTAACAATCAGTGTCCCCTTTACAGGACAATAGATAAATAGCAAAAAAGGCACAATACCTTGACTGGAACGATACACAAATAACCCGCACATAGAAGAGAGGAGCTTACGACGACGTTTCGGTCCGACTTAAACCATTTACAAATTCACACTAACGAGAAGGAGAGCAGGATGGTTATATGTAGGCAGGAGGTGGTAGTAGTAGTAGTGGAAGAGGTGATGGTAGTAGTGGAGGTGGAAAGAAGTAGCGGGGAGGTGGTAAGAGTAAGAGGGGCCAGTCAAATACTAAGAAAGAGATATTAGTGCCGGAAAATAAAGCCTCCCTACACACCACCAATACGATAACATGTGTATTTTTCAATTATACAGGGTTTAAAGCTATCAACAAACAAAATGCCTTTCATCAGTGGATTCCTCACAGAGTCCAATACAATGTTCGCAGCTTTCACAAACACACAAACAAAAAGATCACTTTGACAACGAAATATAAATCCCAGGGTACAACTTATTCAGATGTGACAGAAAGAACAGGCAACAAGAGAGGGTTGGTCTGGTTGTCACACAGTCACTTATTTGCTCGAAATTACTGAACACCACAAATGATGTAGTTTAAGTTTTGGCGGTAAAGATTGAAAACCAAAACATTGTCATTGTGGCTGTATACAAGCCTTTTGATACAACTTCCCAACAATTCAAGGAACAGCTTTTGAAAATTTACTGTCTGGAAAGTCTTTCGACCCCAGCCCCAAATATCTTGTTGTTGGGTGATTTCAACTTAAGACACTTAAAATGGAGGAATGTGGCCAAAAGATGTCTTAAATGAAATGGGCTCTAACCAGTGCCTTGAAAAGATCAACTTCCTGGTAGCTGAAGTATGTTCAAGGAATATTCCCCTAAAAAAAAGAAGAGAAGAAGTAAATTGGAGAGAGATGCTCCCTCTACAGGAGAAGGCGAAGAATCACTGAGCTCCTCAAGAATGCCAGATTATCTGAAACACGGAAGGAAGTGCTAACCAGGAAAGTGGAAAATATTGAGCTAAAGTTAAAGGACTCATACAGGATCCAGGAGAGGCAAGAGGAGCTAAAAGCGATTAGTGAAATTGAAAGAAATTCGGAATATTTCATTTCATATGCCAAACACAAGGCCAAAAACTACTTCTAGTATAGGGCCCCTGCTCAGACAAGACGGATCCTACACAGTTGACAACAAAGAAATGAGTGAGATACTGAAATCTCAATATGACTCTTGTGTTCAGCGAGCCACAAATCAAACTGAAGATAGACAATCCAAACAATTTTATCATGAATGAGCCTCAAAACCCTGCCAATGGATGCCAAATTTCTGACATAAACCTAACTCCACTAGATTTTGAGAAAGTCATCGACGACATGCCCATGTACTCAGCCCCAGGCCCAGACTCGTGGAACTCTGTGTTCATTAAGAATTGCAAGAAACCCCTCTCACGGGCCCTAAGTATGCTATGGAGAAGGAGCTTAGACACAGGCGAGATTCCAGTCACTACAAACAACGGATATAGCCCAACTCCATAAAGGTGGCAGTAAAGCAAGAGCTAAGAACTATTGACCAATAGCTTAACGTCCCACATCACAAAAATCTTTGAAAGAGTTCTAAGAAGCAGGATTGCAAACCACTTGGACTCCCAAAAACTGCACAATCCAGGGCAACATGGTTTCAGAGCAGGTCGCTCCTGCCTCTTGCAACTGCTGAACTACTATGATCTGGTCTTAGATGCACGGGAAAACAAACAGAATGCAGATGTAGTATACACAGATTTTGCAAGAGCGATCATGGTGTAATTGCACATAAAATGCGTGCTAAAGGGATAACTGGCAAAGTAGGCAGATGGATCTTCAACTTGCTAACCAATCGAACACAAAGAGTAATGGTAAACAAAGTTATATCGGAAACTGCCATAGAGAAGAGCTCTGTTGTACAAGGCACAGTACTCGCACCTATCCTGTTTCTCATTCTCATATCAGACATAGACAGAGATGTAAACCATAGCACCGTATCATCCTTTGCAGATGATACTAGGATCTGCATGAGGACACGGCAAATCTCCAAGAAGATATAAACCAAGTTTTCCAATGGGCAACGGAGAACAATATGATGTTCAAATAAGACAAATTCCAACTACTCCGTTATGGAAAACTGGAGGAAATAATAACAATAATAACACAGTAGAGTGGAAAGGCAATGTGAAGGACCTGAGAGTGGTAATGTCGGAAGACCTCACCTTCAAGGATCACAACAATGCCACTATCACATCTGCGAGGAAACCGATAGGATGGATAATGAGAACATTCAAGACAAAAGGTGCCAAGCCAGTAATGATCTATTTTAAATCACTTGTTCTCTCTAGGCTGGAATACTGCTGTACATTAACATCCCCATTCAAGGCAGGTGAACTTGCAGATCTAGAGAAAGCACAGAGAACCTTTACTGCATGTATAAATTTCATCAAACACCTTAACTACTGGGAGCGCCTGGAAGCACTTGACTTGTACTCATTGGAGCGCAGTTGAGAGAGATATATCATAACCAGAGACCAAACAAAACGTTACTCGTCAATCCTAACCAGCCTGATAAGAAGGGCTAAAAAACTGTATTATGAGAACAAATTATCCAACTTACGAGGTGATATAGAAAAGACCTGGAAAACCCTATCAGAAATTCTAGGAACAAAACAGATATCACGAAACAGCGAAATTGAATTAACAAAACCAGATGAACCCCAACTCCCACCAACTGAAACAGCAAACAGGCTCAATAATTTCTTCTCCACTGTAGGAAAAAACCTTGCCAATAAAATCCCAAGCTCAGATACCCAACCCAATGACTACCTCACTGGCAACTACCCGAACACACTGTTCTTAGCTCCGACTAACCCTACTGAAGTCTCCCTTATTATCAACACACTAAAAAACAAGACAGGAGATTTAAATACCTTACCACCCTTTATATACAAAAAAGCGTCACAAGTACTATCACCAATCATTGCAAACACTCTCTTTAGCAAATCCATAGAATTCTCTACCTTCCCTACAGTTCTCAAAATAGCAAGGGTCACCCCGATCCATAAAGAAGGAGACCAAACAGAGTTGAATAACTATAGGCCAATATCCAACTTACACCCTCTCTCTAAAATCTTCGAAAAATTAATTCATAAGCGAATCTATTCCTACCTCATCTCCCACAACATACTCAACCCCTGTCCGTTTGGGTTCAGGCCTAATAAAAATACTAATGATACTATTATACACATGCTAGAACACATATACACTGCAACAGAGAAAAAAGAAGTCCCACTGGGTATCTCCATAGACTTACGTAAAGCTTTTGATACAGTTGACCATGACTTGCTCCACATAAAATTGTCACACTATGGTATAAGAGGGCACTCCCTCAACTACCTCAAGTCTTACCTCAGCAACAGAAGCCAATATGTGTACACAAACGGGCAAACTCTTCAGCACAGCCAATTACAGTTGGTGTCCCACAGGGAAGTGTCCTTGGCCCTCTTCTCTTTCTCATATACATAAATGACCTACCAAATGCATCGCAACTACTCAAATCCACACTATTTGCAGATGACACTACATACGTCTTCTCCCACCCGAGCCCAGTCATGCTAGCCAGTACTGTGAATACCGAATTGCAGAAAATATCTACCTGAATTAGAACTAACAAACTTACTCTCAACATTGACAAAACCTACTTCATTCAGTTTGGTAACAGATGTCCCTCTTAACATAATGATAAACGGATCACCTATCACAAAATTCATAGAGGGAAAATTCTTAGGAATCCACCTTGATAATAGACTCAAATTTCAAACACATATACAAAATTTCCAAGAAATTTCCAAGACTGTAGGCATACTATCT
>NW_026493118.1:0-23407 GCF_026875155.1 Cherax quadricarinatus
GGGGAGAAAGGGGGGGGGAAATAAATGGGATTAAATCTGGATATCTGAGAGAGTTAGAGAAAAAGGGAAGGGGTAGCAGTAAGTTAAATGATCATTATGAAGGAAAAAAAGAATAAAAATGTTAAATCAAAATAAAGTGGATTAAATAAAGGTTGGATGCGAGAAGTGGGTCATAAAAGCGTGATGCACCTGGAGAAGAGAGGAAAGCAGGGGAAAAGAGAGATTTTGGGAGATTTAAGTGAATACAGGAGCCTTGAACCAAGTGAAGAGTAATTGTGGTAGGGGGCCTGAATGCTAAGTAGGAGAAACTTTTAAAAGAGGGTGTGGTAGGTAAAATTTGGGTGCCAGGTGTAAAAGAATAATGGACCCTTGATTGAACTTGTGTAGAAAGGGTTTAGTTATAGGTATACAATTTTAAAAAAAGGGAATAATATACAAGATATATTAGGCGAAATGAAAAGTAGTTTGTTGGATTTATTGGTAATAAAAACTGCTGATAACTTCAGGATGTACATGTTTAAAAAGAGGGGCCACAGATATATCAGATCACTTCTAGTTGTAGCTAAAAACGAGAGTAAAAAATAGATGGGTACAAGGAGAAAGAGCATCAGGGAAGAGAGGGTGAAAGTTTTTTAAACTAAAAGAGGGGCAGTTAGGGTAGATTAAACCTTTTATTTTTTTTTGGGGGATAGATGGGCAAATGAAGCATAGGCAATGGGGTCGAAGAGTATGGGGTAGGATTTAAAAAAGTAGTGTTAGAGTGTTCAGCGAAGTTTGTGTTACAGAAGTGGGTTCCAGGGGGGAAGAGGAGCGATTGGTGAATGATGATGAAAGAAAAGTAGTAAGGGAAAAAAGTTAGCATATGAGAATTTTTTACAAAGTAGAAGTGATGCAAGGGGGAAGAGTATATGGAGAAAAAAGAGAGGTAAGAGAGTGTGAAGCAATGTAAAAAGAGAGCAAATGAGAAGTGGGTGAGATTTTTATCAACAAATTTTGTTTAAAATAAGAAAAATTTTGGAGTGAGATTAACAAGTTAAGAAAGCCTGAGAACAAATGGGAATTGTCATTAAAAATAGAGAGGAGAGTTATTAAATGGAAGATAATGTATTGGGAAGATGGAGGAATATTTTGAAGAATTGTTTTAAAAGTTATGAAGATAGGAAGCTTGATTTCGGTATAGGGAAAGGAGAATAACATCTTGTAGGAGTGAGGAAGAGCCAGTTGTGAGTGTGGGGAAGTTCGTGAGGCATAGGCAAAAGAAAGGGGGGAAAAGCAGCCGGGATTGATGGTAAAGATAGAAATGTTAAAAGCGTGGGGAAAATAGTTTTGGAAGGGTTGTGCAATTATTAAAAATGTTTTTGGAAGAGGTAAGGGACCTAGGATTTGGGAGAAGCAGCATAGTCCTTGTATAAAGGCAAAGGATAAAAAAAGAGGGGCAAAATATGGGGGTAATCGTTGAGTGTACTGGTAAAGGTATGGTAGATTATAAATTTAAAGAATTAGATAAGAGGAAAATAGGTAGCAGATGAACAAGGAGGCTTTTGGAAAGGTAGGGGGTGTGGAAACCCGGTTTTACAGTGAAACATATAAGTGAACAGTATTTAGATAAGGCAAAGGGTCTTGGGCATTATGGTTGGAAAAGGCGTATGACAGGTGGATAGGGGGGCAATGGGCGATGTTGCAAGTTTTATGGGTAGGAGGTAGGGTTCTGAAAGCATGAAGAGTTTTTTACGAGGATAAGTGGGGGCTCAAGTTTGAGTATGTAGGGAAAGGGAAATTTTTTTCCCAGTAAAGTAGGCCTTAGCAAGGATTGGATGTCACCGTGGTTGTTTAATATATTTATAGATGGGTTGTAAGAGAAGTAAATGCGAAGGTCTTGGCAAGAGCGTGGAGTTAAAGATAAAGAATCACACACAAAATGGGGGTTTGTCACAGCTGCTCTTTGTGAGACACTGTGCTCTGGGGTTTCTGATAAAGGTTGAGAGATTTGTGGATGATTTGGTAGGTGTGCAAAAGAAGAAAATTAAGGTGAACAGGAGAGTATGGGTTTTATGAGTACAAAAAGAATGTGATGAAAGATTAATTCAGATCTAGGAAGGGAAGGTAGATTATACGTATTCAGATATTGGATGGAGCGTCAGCGGAGGTATGAAAGAGAAGGTGAAATATGAATTGATGAGGAAAAAAAGGAGTGCCTTAGGGGTCTTGGACATAGGAATTTGTCTTGGGGAAGTGGGATTTGAGAGTATAGTTTTTCCAACGCTAATGGGTGTGAAGCGTGGGTGATAGATTTTAGTCGGAGAAGGCTGGCAGTGGAATGTCATGTCTGGGGCAATGTTTGGTGTAATATAATGCAGAGAATTCGTTTTTGGTAAGTTAGGAGGAGGGCGGGGTTACCAAAACCGTTTTTCCAAGGGCTGAGGAAGGTTGTTGAGGTGATTCGGACATGTAGAGAGAATGGAGCGAAACAGAATGACTTTCAAGATGTATCCACTGTAGTGGAAGGAAGGCGAGGGGTAGGGTCGGCCTAGGAAAGGGTTGGAGGGAGGGGTTAAGGAGGTTTTGTGTGCGAGGGGCTTAGGTCTTCCAGGAGGCATGCATGAGCGTGTTTTGATAAGAGTGAATTGGAGACAAAAGGTTTTTTAATACTTGACGTGCTGTTTAGTGTGAGCAAAGTAACATTTATGAAGGGATTTCAGGGAAACCGGCAGGCCGGACCATGAGTCCTGGAGATGGGAAGTACAGTGCCTGCACTCTGAAGGAGGGTGTTAATGTTGCAGTTTAAAAACTGTAGTGTAAAGCACCTTTCTTCAGGCAAGACAGTGATGGAGTGAATGATAGGTGAAGTTTTTCGTTTTCCGGCCACCCTTCCTTGGTGGGAATTTCGGCTAGTGTGATAATAAATATATATATATATATAAATATATATATAATATATATATATAAATATATATATATAAATATATATATATATATATATATATACAGTGGTTGCAGTTAATGATGGCATCACTTACGCTGAAAAACCTCACCCAACGCGATTTGTTTGAGAACTCGTCCACATGTTGCCTAAGGCGCGCCTCATTTGTTGCCGTGGTGCCAGTGTTTAACAAGCCAGCCAGTTGGCGGTCGCATCCATGTATAACAATCCGGAAACAGTTCCATATATTCACACCCCAAATCCCCCCCCAAGAAACACAGATTTTTACCAGAATAGACCATCCCCTCAATGATCATATGTAAAAAAGGTGGGAAATACATACTAATCGTACAACCGTCAGCTGCTGCTGCACCACCGTCAGCTGTTGCCAGCACGCACAGTCAGCTGCTGCTGCACCACGGTCGAGCTCCTGCTGCACCACCGGGGGGGGTTTTTCACTGCTGCTGCACCACGGTCAGCTGATGCTGCAACCAAAGTCAGCTGCTGCTGCAACGCACATTCAGCTCTGGCGCACACCACAGTCAGCTGCCTGCTGCACCACGTCAAGCTGCTGCAGCACAACATCAGCTGTTGCTGAACCAAACACGGTCACTGCTGTTGTACCACGGTCAGCTGCTGCTGGCAACCACCATCAGCTTTTCTACCAACATAGACTTCGTCCCGAACCTGTCCATCCAGCCCCCTGCACGTCATTGTTTACATGCCAAGTGGGCCGCTTGCATGCACACAATGGTACATTTTGTATTATTGCCCCCGGTTTTATTTTTGATTATTAGGCTGTAACTGCTAGTTAAACCACCATGGGCCCAAAAAAGCTTCCTAGTAAGCCAACCCTGTGGTAAAAACGTGAGAAATATGTGCTCTATCGTACCAAGGTCAGCTGCCTGCTGCACCACGCAACCATCAATGTTGGCTGCCCCACAGTCAGATGTTGCGCACCACGGTCACTGTTGCTTGCACCATGGTCAGCTGTTGCTGCTGCACCATTAAAGCTGTTCTGAACCACGGTCTGCGCTGTTGCACAATCAGTCCCCCAAGGCCTGCTGCTGCACCACAGTCAGCTGTTGCTGCACCACAGTCAGCTGTTCTGCACCAGTCACTGTTGCCTGAACCACAGTGACTTGCTGTTGCACCACAGACAGCTGTTTGCTGCACGCATCAGTCACTGTTGGTGCACCATTCACTGTTGCTGAACCACGGTCTGCTGCTGGTTGCACACCACAGTCAGCTGCTGCTGCACCACAGAAGAGTCCAAGC
Organism: Cherax quadricarinatus; assembly: GCF_026875155.1. Taxonomy (NCBI): domain Eukaryota; kingdom Metazoa; phylum Arthropoda; class Malacostraca; order Decapoda; family Parastacidae; genus Cherax; species Cherax quadricarinatus. The sequence goes on from NW_026493118.1 coordinate 4,199, forward strand.
TGTTGCTGCAACCACGGTCAGCTGTTGCTGCACCACAGCAGCTGTTGCTGAACCACAGTAGCTGCTGTTGCAACCACGGTCAGCTGCTGCTGCAGCCATAGTCAGCTGCTGCTGCACCACAAGTCAGCTGTATCCTGACTGCACCACAGTCAGCTGTTGCTGCAACACCAGTCAGCTGTTGCTGAACCACAGTGAGCTGCTGTTGCACCACCAGTCATTATGCTGTTGCTGCAACCACAGTCAGCTGTTGGCTGCTGCAGCACACCATCAGCTGTTGCTGAACCACAGTGAGCTGCTGTTGCACCACGGTCAGCTGCTGCCACCACAGTCAGCTGCTGCTGCACACAGTCAGCTGCTGCTCATCCACAGTCAGCTGTTGCTGCACCATAGTCAGACTGATTGCTACAACCACCGATCTGTTGCTGCACCTACGGTCATGCTGCTTCTTGCTTCTGTGCACCAAAGTCAGCTGTTTCGACCACGGTCAGCTGTAGCTGTCACCATGGTCAGCTGTTGCTGGCGACCACATCAGCTGTCCTAGTGGAATTAAAAGAAGAATGGAATTAACCCCGCAAAAGTACGGCATAGACCGAAAGTCCTAAATGGAAGGGATTCCCTTTCTAAAACATTAAATAACTTTCATACTCTCTCCCCTCCTCCATCCCTTCAATCAATCACACAGATCTTCAATAAAGGTGTCAGTTTGTGTGTATTAAAATTAATATTTTCATGTGGTAAAATTTTTTTTTTTCATATTTTGTAGTGTCTTGCACTGATTAATTTGATTTTCATTATTTCTTATGGGGAAAATTAATTCAGCTAACGATGAGTCAATGGGTCAGCTAACGAGGAGTCCAATGGGTAGGTTGTTTGCTTCCTACGTGGACAAAATTTACTTAAGTTTGTTTGTTGGACTATCTTATTAAAACTTGGGCAATGTATGATGGAAAGATGCTTTTTAATGTAATAATAATAACAATAATAATATGTATAATAATAATACATATAATAATAATAGTATATAATAGTATAATACAATAATAATAATGTAATACGTATAATAATAAAACATGTATAATAATGTGCTAACATAATAATATTTTTTAAAATAGATGACATTCAAGAAGGCCGTCACTAGATTGCAGTGTTTACCCAACAAACAAAAGGGAGCAATTTGGCTGTATCCACCTGTTACATAAGACAATATTTATGCATTCTGGGAAGTACATATCAGGTTTCTATGTTTATTTTATTGTTTATTGTTTCGCATTAGATTGTAACTGTGATAGATAAATATCACACTATTCCTCTTGTGTGTATGGCAACCCTAACAATCAACGACATAGATTTAACTGTGAGATAGCATGATAACATCCGTCCAGCTTCTAAAAATCTTCAGTATAAAGTTTATGTAAGAGACCTCACCCCAGACCTTACACCAGATATTTTAATAAATTATTTCAGAGGATTTGGTACAGTAAAATGTGTTATTGTGGAAGAGGAAAAAAAAACTCCAGTATCATCGCATTTGAACATATCAGTGCCCTACGTGTGATATCCAATTTAGGATCTCATTTGATTGAAGATACGGTTATTACCACAGAGTTTGATGAAGATATCAGTGGCCAAGAATTTGTTGGTCCTCTACAAGAAAATGTAAAATGTCTTCAGGAGATAAAGTTGATTAAAACATGAATAGAACCAAAAAACATCTTCGTTTTGATTCTGAAACTATGACCACCGAACACACAAGAGGTTCTGGAGCTCACCCCAAGTCTTTGCCACAACATAAATCCAGAACAAAAGTATATATTTAAAATTTACCTGAAAATTATCAAAAAAGGGTAAAAAAAAAAAAAAATTTTTTTTTATAGAAGAGGCTTTTGAGAAGTATGGAAAAATCAATAAAATTTTGGGCTAAACCAGGAGGCGGATTTGGTTTCATTATATTTGAAAAAGAGGAGTCGGTCATGGTCAGCGGTGCTTTTGGACCCCCATATATGTTAATGGTAAAGAAATAAAATATAATTACCCTGGATCAGTACAAGTTTTTGTAGGAGGTCTAAACAAGACAGTAAATATAGAGAAGTTAGGATGCCCTTGAGCAGTTTGGTATGGTTTTAAGCTGGCAATGACACAGTTGAAGGAATAATACATGATATGTCATCCCCATCATAAGCAAAAGTTAACAGGCAAACCAGGCTGGCTCAATATTGCTCAATGTCACCCATTGTATAATCTAAAACCATGACAAAACACCTGCTTAATAACAAATACTAATCCCTCTAGTATTATAGCTCCTCCATCACAAAATCCGGCAACAATGGACCTATAGTGTGCGGATTACTGATTTTGGCCGATATAGAGTGGGTAGTTAGAATACACTTAATAAAAATAACCACCTTGACTTACACAAAGTTTATTGAACATTTTGACAAAAAATATGAACATTTCCGGTACTTTGAGCTCAATTCAAAGTATCTTTCATCATGAAAGCAATCAAAATCATGTCTATTTTTTTTTCTGTAATATATCTTCATTCTATCAAATGAATCCAAAAAATGAGAATACAACATAAAAACCATACAAAAAAATACTGCAAAGAGACGGCTAATGGCTGAGAAGTGAACTTACTCCTTTCCCTTATTTAATCGTCCGTCTTTTTTTATTTTTGTTGTACGTTAAAAGCTTCTTACCATCAACATTGCCCAAATTTTCAATGAGATAACCCAACAAACCAACCGAGAAAAAAAAATATTACAATTATGGCCATATATGGCAAGCCCAAGCCAGGTAACAGGAAATAAGTCACTGACTTTTCCTGGGTTATCCTAGTTCTCTATACATATGCTGCTATGTAGGATTATGTAACTGTATTTGTGTAATTAACTGAATAAACTTATTACTTCTAGTCCTGTCAACAACTTTGAGTACAAAAAAGGAAACCGCCCAATCACTTATTTCAACTACCCAATAAAGTGGTCAAGAAGAAATTAGCAGTTTGGCTGATTTTCACACAAAATTTCAGCAGATGCCAATTTCAAAATAGGAATCCTGAGATAAACAATGTAGACATTCCTGGCACTAAAATAATACATTTTCTCTGTTCATTAGTCACAGCTACATGGCCCCTCTATATTAATTATTCTTGCATTGCCATTTGGAATTTTATTCACAAAAAAAATCGAAGATTTATTGTAATAATTGTATAAAAATGTCAACACCATTCTTGACTCCGTTTTGGAATTTTGGACAAGCAGGCGGACAGGTATTTGGATGGTGACGTCATTGTTTACTCTTGAGCTTCCCTAAAGAATAGAACATATTTCACTTACTCTTAGCTCATTTCCAAGGTAAACTTTTCATCATGAAAACAATCAAAAAAAAAACACAAAGAATAAAAAAAAAAAAAAAACAAAACACACACAAAAAAACAAAAAAAAACAAAAAAGAAAAAAGCAAAACAAAAACAAAACAAAAAAAAAAAAAAAATACCCCCAAAAAAAAAAAAAAAAAAAAAAAATAAATAAACAACAAAGAAAAACAAAACACAAAAAAACAAAAACAAAAAAAAAAAAACAAAAAAAAAAAAACAAAAAAAAATGCAAGAAAAGAGGAAAAAACAAGAAAAACAAAACAAAAACAAAAAAAAAAGAAAAAAACAAAAAATAAAAAAATAAAAAAAACGAAAAAAAAATACCAAAAACAAAAAAAAAAGCAAAAAAAAAAAAAAAAAACAAAAAAAAAAAAAAAAAAAAAACAAAAAGGAAAAAAAAAAAAAAAACAAAAAAACAAAAAAAAAAAAAAGAAAAAAAAAAAAAAAAGAAAAAACAAAAAAAAAAAAAAAAAAAAAAAAAAAAAAACAAAAAAAAAAAAAACAAAAAAAAAAAAAACAAATAAAAAAAAAAGAGAAAAACAAAAAAAAAAAACAAAAAAAAAGAGAACCAAAAAAAAAAAAAAAATAAAAAAAGAAAACAAAAAAAAAAAAAAAAAAAACAACAAAACAATCAACGAATAAACAAAAAACAAAAAAAACAACAAAAAAAAACAACAAAAAAAAAAAAAACAAAAAAAAAAACAAAAAAAAAAAAACAAGAAAAAAACAAAAAAAAAAAAAACGAAAAAAAAAAAAAGAAAAATAAAAAAAAAAAAAAAAAAACAAAACAAAGAAAAAAAAAAGAAAAGAAAAAAAAACAAAAAAAAAAAGAAAAAAAAGTAAAAAAAAAAAAAAAAAAAAAAAAAAAAAAAAATAAAAAAAAAACAAAAAAAAAAAAAAGATAACGAAAAAAACAAAAAAAAGAGATAAAAAAAAAACAAAGACAAAAAACAAAAACAAAAAAAAACAAAAAAAAAAAAAAAAAAAAAAAACAAAAAACATAAAAAAAAAATAAAAAAAAAAAAAAAAAAAAACACAAAAGAAAAAAATAAAAATAACAACAAAGAAAAAAAACAAAAAAAAGAAGAAAAAAAAAAAAAAAACAATCAAACCAAACAAACAAAAAAAGAAAAAAAAAAATCACAAGCAAAAGAAAAAAAAAAAAAAATAAAAAAAAAAACATAAAAAAACAAAAAGAAAAAAAAAAAAAAAAAAAAAAAAATTCCGAAAACAAAAAAATAAAAAAAAAAGTTGGGGGGGGGGGGGGGGGGGGGGGGGGGGGGGGGGGTTTTATAAAATATTATAAAAAAAATTTTTATATATTATAAAACAGAAAAAAAAAACAAAAAAAAAAAAAAAAAAAAAAAAAAAAAAAAAAAAAAAAATCAAAACAAAAAAAAAAAAAAAAAAACTAAAAAAAAAAAAAAACAACACAAAAAGAAAAAAAAAAAAAAAACAAAAAAAAAAAAAAAAAACAAAAAAACACAAAAAAAAAAAAAACACAGAAAACAGACAAAACAAACAAAAAAAAAAAAAACCGAACACACACAAATAAAAAAACAAATAAAACCAACAAAAAAAAAAAAACAAAACCAAACCCAAACCCACCCCCAAAACACAAAAAAAACACCCCCAACACCAACCGCACACAACACCTCCACAACCCAACCCCGCCCCCCCACCAACCACCTACACACCCCCCGCACCACCCACACCAACAAACCAACAAAAGAAAACAACAAAAACAAACAACCCCCTACCACCACACCCCACACCCAACCAACGCAACGGCCCCAGCCCCCCACCCACGCACCCCGCCCACCCCACCCCCCCCCACCCAGCTCCCACCCCGACCAACCACCGCACAACCCCACAACAACAGCCACAAACACAACGCCCTCCCCCCCCCCCCCAGCCCCCCACGCACAACAAGAACCCCCCCAAACACACACCACACAACCACACCCCCAAACAGACAAACCAAAACAACGGGGGGGGGGGGGTGGGGGAGTATAAGGGAGACAACAAACTATGTGACATGAAAAGAAAAAAAAGAACAAAACAAAAAAAAAAACAAAAAAAAAAAAAAAAAAAAAACAAAAAAAAAAAAAAAAAAAAAAAAAAAAAAAAAAAAAACAAAAAAAAAATACAAAAAAAAAAAAAACAAACCAAAAAAAAAAAAAAAAAAATCATAACTGTTTCTGTAATATATCTTCATTTATCAAATGATAACCGACAAAATGAGAATACAACCATAAAATCATGGCTGAGAAGTGAACTCCCGCTAAAAATTTTGTTATTTATATTATGTCTGATTTCTTCATTTTTTTTTGGTGTACTTTTAAAAATGTTTCTTTCCATCATACATTGCCCAAGTTTGAATACGATTAACCCAACAAAACAACTGAGAAAATAAATAATAATAATAATAATAATAATATCTTTCATGTTACTACACGTAACCTGTACAAGTTATACAGGCATACTACAGCATGACATACACAATATAGAAAGCTGTTTGTTAGGCAGAGTATTTCAAGAAAATTAGGTCAGTGTCCCAGGTGATAACACCCACACTAAATCGCTAATACCCAGGTACCTTATTTACTGATGAGTAAACATAGACAACAGGCGTAAATAAACACACCTAAGTGTCCTACCACCTTGGCTGGGAATCGAATATTATACCCACAATCATATATGGCTAACCCAACCAGGTAACTAAAAATAAGCCAACGTCGACTTTTTTGGATTATCCTAGGTTCTCTACACATATGCAGCTATGTGTGATAATTTGTATAGAGAAAATAACTTTTTGTTTCCAGGTTTATGTGGCAGTAACGATGTAATATACAGTTTAGCCCTGTGCTATAGCTCATTTTCTCTAATATAAGCCACCAAGACAGGGATAGAGAATGGTATTTGTATACCATATCCCTCTTCATACCTCCGCGAACTGCTCGGTGTTATGCCAAATATTATTCATTCTGGAGTAATAACATGTTTTATGTTATTTTTATTTTTTCTTCTGTCATATTAGAGCAATTTGTGATAGGCAAATAAGCTGTAGTGTTGATATTTGTGTATAACAAAGCATATTCTCGCTGCTTCATGAGACTGAGCTCATGGCAACAGTGGGCTTCAAAGCCACCTTATCTTATAATGGATTAATGTACTGTGTAGGTGCTTTAACATTAATAGAAGCATTTCTTTTATTCATTGGAACCAAGGCTAGGGCTAAAATTAAGCAGGTAAAATCAATAAATGAGAAAAAGGAATTGCAGTGACTTATACAGCAAGTAGCACCAAACCAAACAGTACCAGCAGTTGGTGTGCGACCCTGGAAATTTGAAATATGCTAGCAAAATTAGGCCGAATAACTGAAGGAACCGAATAACGATTGCCTGATTTGTGATGGCGACCTGTATAAATTAAAATAAAAAAAATTGTGCTTTTTTTTGTTTGAAGAGAAGAATTTTTTTATGTTTTAGTTATTACAGTGGTCCCCTCGATAATCGTAGAGTCTCGAGGTCTTAGATTTCGGAAATTCAATAGCGATATTTTCATATAACATGGGCTCGCTAAATCGTAGATTGAGTTGCGAATAGTAAGTTCATCCGGATGCATATCCCATGCTGTAGTCCGGGGCAGCCCTCCCTTCCCATCCAGTGTGTGCATTGTTTACCAGTGAGCGATGGTCCCCTCCACTTGCTCCTATGAAATATTTTCATAATCCATTCATTTTAGTGCTTGCAAGTACTAAATAAGCTACCATGGCTCCAAAAAAGCTTCCTAGTGCCCATCCTTTGATAAAGAAGTGAGAAATACGATTGAATTTAATAAAAACATCAGTAGGTTGTTAGACATCAACCACCCAGGAAGTACTACTGTCCTGCCAGGTGGACTGTGGAAACAGAAACCTGTAACTGTTTTGCATGATGGTTGGATTGCTGGTTTTTTTGCTGTCCTCATAAACATGCTAGATAACAGAGGATATCTTGCTAACTACTCCTACTACTGTCCTGCCAGGTACTGTGGAAACAGAAAACCTGTAACTGTTTTGCATGGGAAAAAATGGGTTGGATTGCTGGTTTCTTTTGCTGTTCTCATAAACATGCTAATAACAGGGATATACTGCTACTCCTACCTACACTTTGTAACGACTTCACAGACACGTACATGCATATAATAATACATACATCCTAGGTTTTTTCCTCCTTTTTCTAATAGCTCTTGTTCTTCTTTATCGAATTCTTCTATTGTCCCTGGGGAAGTGTGGAAAAGAATCTTTTCCTTCCCCTCCATAAGCCATGCGTGTCGTATGAGGCGACTAAAATGCCAGGGAGCAATTGGGCTAGTAACCCATTCTCCGTAGACATTTACTAAAAAAAAGAGAAGAAAAAACTTTAATAAAACTGGGATGCTTGAATGTTGCGTGATGTAGTGCGGATACAAGAAAAAGATGATTGCTGATGTTAAATGAATGAAAAAAGTTGAATGTCCTGGCCCTAAGCGAAACAAAGCTGAAGGGGGTAGGGGAGATTCGTTGGGGGGAAAATAAATGGAATTAAATCTGGATTATCTGAGAGAGTTAGTGCAAAGGAAGGGGTAGCATTAAATTGTGAAGGATCAGTTATGGAAGGTGAAAAAGTAATATGAATGTTGTAAATTCAAGAATTATGTGGATTAAAGTCAAGGTTTGGATTGGCGAAAAGTGGGTCATAATAAGCATGGGTATACACCTGGAGAAGAGAGAATGTAGAGGAGAGAGAGAGGATTTTTGGGGAGGAATTTTGTTTAAGTGTAATATATAGACCTATTGAACCAAGTGAGAGTAATTGTTGGTAGGGGATCTGGAATGCTGTAGTAGGAGAAACTTTTAGAGAGGGTGTGGTAGGTAATTTGGGGTGCCAGGTGTAAATGATAATGGAGCCCTTTGATTGAACTTTGTATAGAAAGGGGTTTAGTTATAGTTAATACATATTTATGAAAAAGAGGATAAATAAGTATACAAAAATGAAGTAGGGGGTATTGACAGTATTTGTTGGATTATGTATTGTAGAAAAGACCTGATAGTAGACTTCAGGATGTACATGTTTATAGAGGGGCCACAGATATGTCAATCAACTTTCTAGTTGTAGCTACACTGAGAGTAAAAGGAATGGGATACAAGGAGAAATAGAAGCATCAGGTAAGAGAGAGGGTGAAGGTTTATAAACTAAAAGAGGAGGCAGTTATGGTAAGATATAAACAGCTATTGGAGGATAGATGGGCTAAAGAGAGCATAGGCAATGGGGTCGAAGAGGATGGGGTAGTTTAAAAATGTAGTGTTAGAGTGTTCAGCAGAAGTTTGTGGTTTACAGAAAGTGGGGGTGTGGAGGGAAGAGGACGAGGTGAATATGATTAAAGAGAGTAGTAAGGGAGAAAAAGTTAGCATATGAGAAGTTTTTTTACAAGTAGAATGATGCAAAGAGGAAGTGTATATGGAGAAAAGAGAGAGGTTAAGAGAGTGGTGAAGCAATGTAAAAAGAGAGCAAAATGAGAGAGTGGGTGAGATGTTATCAACAAATGTTGTTTGAAAACAAGAAAAAGAAAGTTTTGAGTGAGATTAATAATTAAGGAAGCCAGAAAAGGGAACAAAAGGATTTGCTGTTAAAAATAGGAGAGGAGAGTTTATTAAATGGAGAGTTAGAAGGTATTGGGAAATGGAGGGTCTATTTTGAGGATTTGTTAAATGTTGATGAAGAAAGGGAAGCTGTGATTTCATGTAAAGGGCAAGGAGAATAACATCTTGTAGGAGTGAGGATGAGCCAGTTGTGAGTTGTTGGGTAGTTCGTGAGGCAGTAGGTAAAATGGAAAGGGTGTAAGGCAGCCGGGATTGATGGGATAAAGATAAAATTGTTAAAAAGTAGGTGGGGATATAGTTTTTGGAGTGTTGTGCAATTATTTAATAAATGCATGGAAGAGGGTAAGGTACCTAGGGATTGGCAGAGAGCTTGCATTGTTCCCTTTTGTATAAAGGCAAAGGGGACAAAAGAGAGTGAAAAAATTATAGGGAGATAAGTCTGTTGAGTATAGCTGGTAAAGTGTATGGTAAGATTTATTTTTGAAGATTAAAGAGTAAGACAGAGAATAGGAATAGCAGATGAATCAAGGAGGTCTTTAGGATAGGTAGGGGGGTGTGTGACCAGGTGTTTACTAGTGAAACATATCAAGTGAACAGTATTTAGATAAGTCGAAAGAGGCTTTGTGGCATTTTATGTATTTTGGAAAAAAGGCGTATGACAGGGTGGATAGGGGGGCAAAGTGGCAGATGTTGCAGTGTATGCGTAGGAGGTAGGTTACTGAAGAGTCAGTGAAGAGTTTCTACCAGGATAGGTGAGGCTCAATTAGAGTAATGTAGGAAAGAGGAAATTGTTTCCCAGTAAAAGTAGGCCATAGACAGGATGTGGATGTTCACCATGGTTGTTTAATATATTTATAATGGGTTTGTAAAGAAGTAAATGCGAGGGTCCTTGGCAAGAGGCTGGAGTTAAAAGAATAAAGAATCAAAATAGAGTGGGAGTTGCCGCACAGTTGCTCTTTGCGATTACACTGTGTTCTTTGGAAGATTCTGAAGAGAAGTAGCAGAGATTGGTGGATGAATATCTGGTAGGGTGTGCAAAAGAAGAAAATTTAAAAGTGAATACAGGAAAGAGTAAGGTTATGAGATAACAAAAAGATTAGATGATGAAAGATTGGATATCAGATTGGAGGGAGAGGAGTATGGAGGAGGAGAATGTATTCAGAAATTTTGGGAGTGGAACGTGTCAGCGGATATGGTCTAATGAAAATGAGGTGAATCATAGAATTGATGAGGATGAAAAGGGTGAGTGGGCACTTAGGATTCTGTTGAGACAAAGAACTTTGAGTCCTTGTGAGGTAAAGATGGGAATGTTGAGAGTATAATTTTACACGCTCTTAATGGTGTGAAGCTGGTGGATTGAATGTTTCAGTGGGGGGGGGGGAGCGAGGAGAAGGCTGGAGCAGTGAGATGTCATGTCTGAGGGCAATGTGTGGTTGTGAATATAATAGCAAGAGAATTCGTAGTTTTGGAAGTTAGGAGGGAGGTGCGGGATTACCAAAACTGTTGTCCAGAGGGCTGCGGAAGGGTTGTTGAGGTTGTTCGGACATGTAGAGAGAATGGAGCGAAACAGAGTGACTTCAAGAGTGTATCAGTCTGTAGGGGAAGGAAGGCGGGTAGGGGTCGGCCTGGGAAAGGTTGGAGGGGGGGGGTAAAGGGGTTTTGTGTGCGAGGGGCTTGGACTTCCATCAGGCATGCGTGAGCATGTTTGATAGGAGTGAATGGAGACAAATGTTTTTAATTTACTTGACGTGCTTTTGGAGTGTGAGCAAAGTAACATTTATAAAGGGGTTCAGGGAAACCGGCAGGCCAGACTTGAGTCCGGAGTTGGGAAGTACAGTGCCTGCACTCTGAAGGAGGGGTGTTAATGTTGCAGTTTAAAAACTGTAGGGGTAAAGGCCCCCTTCTGGCAAGACAGTGATGGAGTGAATGATGGTGAAAGTTTTTTTTTTTCCCGGGCCACCCTGCCTTGGTGGAAATCGGCCAGTGTGATAATAAATAATAAAATAAATATAATCGTGTCACTCATTACTTACCTTAAAATATCTTTGTTTTAATGTAGAATGAAAGGTGAATAAAAAAGATTAAATGAGTAAACGAGAGAGAGAGAATGAGAGGGTAGAAGGTACACAAGTTATGTAAACAAACGTTGTTGTTACCAGCCCGACACGAATGGTTTTTTTTTTTGTCAAGCCGACCAGAAAAACATCTCATATTTGTTAATTTATATGTTTATATTTTTATGTAGCATGTTCATTATATAATTAAAATAAATTATAGATGGCTTAAGCCCAAAATGTCTATATTAACGTTTTTTAAAATTTTTTAATGTGCCTCAGTGATTATTATTTTTATCATCATTATTAATATGGCATCTTCAAGACCAAATTACACTCTTAATGAGTGGCTCTGAGACAGACAACAGACAGAAAGACAGACAACAGTAGAAAACAACATAAAAACACACAGGTAGACAGAAAGACAGGTAGACAGAAAGACACACACAGGTAGACCAGACAGAAACACAAAAAACAGATATACAGCAGACAGATACAGACAGTTTATGTGCAACAGTGAAAAAAATAGAGAGTTCAAGAGTAAGAGCCTTTCTTGCCACAGTCTCCAGTGAAAGATTCAACTTCATTTTTAGGGGCCATGGTGAAATTTACTGTCCATTTTAATACAGTATGATGCTACTGAAAGGGCAGGGTTCCCTCAAACTGATGCTGCCTGCATGATGCATTGCTGCCACGTTTATTGTCAAATATTGTACAGTGGTGTGCATCAGCCGGCCAACCCCAGCTGACAGATGCAACTTTCGTAAGGCGAGTGAACGTATGTTGAGCAAGTCTTAATTTGGACGGTAGGTGTAAATATAATATATAATATATATAATTATATATATATAATATATATATATATATATAAATATATATATAATAAATATATATATATATACAGTAGGGCCCCCGCTTTTTTGGCATTCCGCTAATAGGGGTCATTTCAAATTATGACCAAAACTCGATATACGGCTCCCCCTACCTGCTTTCTAATACGGTCACCGCGCCTCACCCGGTTTGTTTCCATTCTCTGCGAGATCTTAAGCACTAAGTCCAAAATTTGTCTGAAACCTCCAAAATTTCAAGTGTTTTTAAAAGTTATTTCATTATTTTATATATACTCTGATAATTATACTTATGTATACCTGTACCTGGCATGCAGTACACATTAAAATCAGTAAGAGTGTCTTATGTCTCCAGACGTCATATTATAATGATAATAATATCTCGAGTTTTCTTTAAATGTCGTATATTTAAGTTAATACACACATTTTCCCTTAATCCATCTATGATATTTTTCAAAATTATATAATAAACACGATGCATAACATTATAAATAATGATCAATACACCCCACAGTAGAATAAATAAACATAAATATGAGATGTGGTAGCAGACGACTTGCACAAGTGACGCCATATTAGAAATAATAATAATAATCACCAAATCTCATTAAATAAAATTCTCCCTAATCTAGCCTAAAAGAAAATGTGTTACTGGGGGAATCTGTAGAAAATATTCCTTTCAAATGTATGTAAGTTTATTACAGGTATACACAAATACAGTTACAAATATCATACATAACCACATATGTGTTTGAGAACCCAGGATAACCCAAAAAAGCAGAGTTACTCTTTCCATTGGCCTTCACGTCAGAGAGTGGTCAGTTTTCTTCTCAAAAGATGTTACATGAGAATGGGAGTGTTGTTCCTATTTATTCTACCGTATCAATGTAAGGCACAACTTGTACACATGAACTTGTACACAAACCAGACATGACGTAACACTTTTTTTTGTTTACAAAACTTACGTTTTGCCTGGTTTTTGTTTGCATAACTAACTCGGCGCCTGTTCCTCTTCTCATGCACTTATTCTCTCTCACACTCATTTATTTGTTTTATCTCATTACTTACTCCTGACCCTACATTAAGACTAACAAATATTTTAAGGTAAGTAATGAGTGAAACTGTATATACAAGTTATCGCTCTGGGATGATTAAATATCATAGAATTAGTATGTGTGGGTGGGTTGGCCTGGTATGGTAAGCCTGTTGACAACCATAACACACCACACTTTATTTCTTACAATAAATACTACTCATCACACCCTAGATTAAGACTACAATTACAATTGACCCACCACATAACGATCACCTCCGAATGCGACCATTATGAAAGTGTATTTATGTAAGTGCGTTGTACGTGTATGTTTGGGGGTCTGAAAATGGACTAATCTACTTCACAATATTCCTTATGGTAACAAATATCGGTCAGTACTGCACCCTGAACATACTTCTGGAGTGAAAAAGTATCGTTAACCGGGAAGGTGGCCACTGTATTTTCAGATAAGGGGTAGAGAGGAGTAGAACTTAATATGTTGCATGTATGATGCGTGCGGGTCTGTGGGCTTGGGCGGTGGTTGGTGAGTGCGGTACAGGCGGTGGTCGTACAGTAGTTCAGAAGGGAGACCATATTTATGTGATAGGTGCGCGTAGAAGGGACTCATTTCTACATGAGGTTGTGACACACGAGAAGAAGTACTTCGAGTCTATTCTAGGCAGGACTGGGGCTGGATTTATATTCGTTACAATAAATACTCTTGTCTCACCCTAGATTAAGACTATAAATATTTTTAAAGGTAATAATGAGTGCACTATGTGTTTATTGGTACTTTTTATTGTTTTCTTGATGCTGTTTCTATTGCTAACTTAATAATTTAGTGTAATCTTGTTTCTCTAGTGTTTTGTTTGCATTCTAAGTGAAAAAAAAGGTTGTTCCACTTACGGGAATTTCCGCTTTACGGCGGTAGCCTGAATCCTAACCTGCCATATAAGTGGGGGCCCTACTTAAATATATATATATATAATAATAAATATATATAAATATATATATATATATATATATATATATATATACATATATATATATATATATATATATATATAATATATATATATATATATATATATATATATATAATATAATATAAATATATATATATATATATATATAATATAACATATAAATATTTATATAATATAATATATATAAATATATTTTAATATATATATATATATATATTATAAAATATATAATATATATAATATATATATATATATACAGTGGACCCTCGCCTACGCTATTAATCCTGTCCTGGAGAGCTCTTCGTTAGTCAAACTAATCGTTTAGTAAAGTTAAGGGGCCCCATAAGAAATAATGTAAATTACAAAAAAACAAACTAATCCGTGCCAAGCACCCAAAGTATTGAAAAAAAAAAATTTAACATATGAAAAATAATTTTCATACACACAAACTGAAGAAGATATGCACAGTTTTACATGAACACTTACCTTTGATTGAAGATGGCGATGATTTGATGGTATGTTAAGAGGGGAGTGATGTTGATGGTCTTAGTGTTCAGAAGGGGAATCCCCTTCCCATTAGGACTGAGCTAAGCAAGGTCCTTTTTTCAGGGTTACTTTCCCTTCTTCTTTTAATGCCACTAGGTCAGCTTGGAGAGTCACTGACCTCTGTCGCACAAATATTCAGCCCAAGATGGCCTGTACCTCCCTTCCCTTTATACATTCCTAAAGTGTTTCACAACATTGTCAGTGTCACCCATTAAACACTTGTCAGGTTCAGTCCGTTCACTGTCTATGTACTCCTTGAATTCCTGCACAAATTTTTCGCTGCTTTTTGGTCCAAACTGGCAGCCTCACCATGCCTTATCACACTATTATGCCACTATGATTCTAAATCTCTCAAACCAACCTTTGCTGGCCTTAAATTCACTCACATCTCCTTTAGTGCTGGCATTTTCTAATTAAATCGTCATGCAACTTCTCTAGCCTTTTCACATAAGATCGCTTGAGAGATGCTATCTCCTGCTATCTGTTTTTCCGTTTATTCCATACCAATAACAGTCTCCAACATCTTCTACACTTGCAAATCTCAGTTCGAAAAACATAGTTGCACCTTTGGCAAGAACACTTACTTGCTTTCCGTTTTCTTTGCCACAATAGTAGCGATGGTTAAAGGGGTTTGTGTACAGCCTGGCCAGCTCAGAGACATGCACTCCACTTTCATACTTAGTAATGATCTCTTTCTTCATATCATATAATTCTCACCATTTTTGCTGTAGGTTGGCACTAGAAGCTTTCTTGGGGCCCATTGACTTATTTGCAGGTGCAATCAACAAAAAAGGCTGAGATAATATGAAATGTTCCGTATGTAATGCTTGGAAGCGACCGGTGGCTGGCTGCTTGTAAACCTGTGCCAGAATTGATGCGTCTGTGAAGACGGAACGAATAGTGATGGTCGAGTTTTTTAGCGCTAATCGAGGCAAAACATTTGCGATAAAATTATCGCTATCAGATTTATCATTAATCGATGCGATCGCTGCGAGGGTCCCCACTGTTATATATATATATATATATATATAGTTTTTTTATATTATCACTACCGCCGTGATCCCCCCATGGCATGGTGGCCCGAACAAGAATAACTTTCACCATCATTCACTCCATCACTGTCTTGCCAAAGGTGCTTTACACTACAGTTTTTAAACTGAACATTAACACCCTCCTCAGAGTGCAGGCACTGTACTTCCCATCTCCAGGACTCAAGTCCGGCTCTGCCGGATACCCTGTATCCTTCATAAATGTTACTTTGCTCGACACTCCAACAGCACGTCAAGTATTAAAAACCATTTGTCTCCATTCACTCCTATCAAACACGCTCACGCATGCCCGGCTTGAAGTCAAGCCCCTCGCACACACAACCTCCTTTACCCCCTCCCTCCACCCTTCCTAGGTCCGACCGCCTACCCTCCTTCCTTCCCCTACAGACTGATACACTCTTAAGTCATTCTGTTTCGCTCCATTCCTCTCTACATTTCCGTACCACCTCAACAACCCTTCCCTCAGCCCTCTGGACAACAGTTTGGTAATCCCGCACCTCCTCCTAACTTCAAACTACGAATTCCTCTGCATTATATTCACACCACACAATGCCTCAACATGACATCTCCAGCTGCCTCTCAGCCTCTCCTCGCTGCAACCTTCATCACCCACTCTTCAACACCCATATAAGAGCGTTGGTAAAACTATACTCTCTTACAATCCGCCTCTTTGCCTCCAAGACCAAAGTTTCATTTTGTCTCCACAACTCCTATGCACCACTCACTCTTTTTCCCCTCATCAAGTCTATTATTCACCTCATCTTTCATAGACCCATCCGCTGACACGTCCACTCCCAATTATCGAATACGTTCACCTCCTCCATACCTCTCTCCCTCCAATTTCTGATATTCAATCTTCATCACCTAATCTTTTTGTTATCCTCATAACCTTACTCTTTCTGTATTCACCTTTAATTTTCTTCTTTTGCACACCCTACCAAATTCATCCCCATTCTCTGCAACTTCTCTTCAGAATCTTCCCCAATATCACAGTGTCATCAGCAAAGAGCAGCTGTGACAACTCCCACTTTGTGTGTGATTCCTTTATCTTTTAACTCCACGCCTCTTGCCAGACCCTCGCATTTACTTCTCTACAACCCCATCTTATAAATATAAAAATTAAACAACCACGGTGACATCACACATCCTTGTCTAAGGCCACTTATTACTGGGAAAAAAATTCCTCTCTTTCCTACATACTCTAACTTGAGCCTCACTATCCTCGTAAAAACACTTCACTGCTTTCAGTAACCTTACCTCCTACACCATACACTTGCAACATCTGCCACATTTGCCCCCCTATCCACCCTGCCATCGCCTTTTCCAAATCCAAAAACCACAAAGACCTTTCCTTTTAGCCTTATCTAAATACTGTTGCACTTATATTTTCACTGTAAACACCTGGTTCCACACACCCCCTACCTTTCCTAAGCTCCTTGTTTCATCTGCTATCCATTCCCGTCTTACTATTAATTTCTTTCAATTATAACTCTAACATACACCTTTACCATGTACACTCAACAGACTTATCCCCTATAATTTTTGCACTCTCTTTTATCCCCTTTGCCTTTATACAAAGGAACTAATGCATGCCTCTGCCAATCCCTAGGGTACTTACCCTCTTCCATACATTTATTAAATTTTTTTTTACACCCCCTTCTCCCCTCCTGCAATTTTCCCCCAGAACCCCCAAAAATGCTAGAAAACAGCTGGGCAACTCCCACTTTTTTTGGGCCTTTTTTTTACCACCCTCGCCAAAAAAAACCCCAATTTTTTTTTCAATTTAAAAAAATAAACAAAGGTGCTCAAATTTGTCAAGGCCCTTTCCGGGGAAAATTGCCTTCTACTACTCCACTTGGCCTCAATCCTCTAAAACCCCTAGGTTTTAGACCACCCCCCCTTCCTTTTCAACATGCACACCCCCCTTTTCCCCTTTCCCTTCAGAACAAGCAAGGCTCCTAGGCGACATAACAAATCTTTAGGCTGGAAAAACATATAAGTTCAACGTAGAATTTCATTTTCTAGTATATGGTAAACATAGAAAATTAAATTTCATAGAGTACCAAAACAAATTTTGGCCTACCAAAAAGACGAAACAGCAGTTCAAAGACCTAGGGAGTGATTATGTCGGAGTTTCTACCTTCAAGGACCATAACATTGTACAATCGCATCTTGCTGGAAAAGGTACAGGATGATAATGAGAACCTTCAAACTAGGGTATCCAAGCCATGATGACATTTTCCAGGATCACTTGTTCTATCTAGGCATGGAAATTTGCCTCTAAAGCACCTTTCAAGGCAGGTTGAAAATTTCCGAACTATAAATGTACGAGAACTTTCCGGCGCAAGCTAACGAGATAAAACACCTCATAAATGGAGCTTGAGGTTTCTAAGACCTGTATTCCTCTGGAACGCAGAGGGGAGATAACATTTTTTATCACTGAAAATCCTAAGGACTGTATGAACTTTCCACGAAAATCACTACAGAAAGCAAAAGACCCTTGGCAGACACACGATTTCACCATCCCCACAATTGAAAAGCAGGGGTGTTCACTACAAAGTTAAGATGACCAGCTCAATAAGTGTCAGGGTACCGAGCTGTATCAAAATGCCTCCCAGCACATAAAGGGGGCATTTCCACATACCCTGCGCTCTTCAAGCTGGACTGGATAGCACCTAAAGAGTGTCCTATAAGCCGGGCTGTGCTCGTTACATGCTTTATCCAAGCAGCAAAACAGCTGCTTGATCAGGCGTGATACCAAGGAGGCTGGACAGAGGCCGGCTGGGGCGTTGACCCCGTAACTCTCTCCAGCGTAAACTCCAGGTTAACTATGTGTGAAGTACTTTTTTAGTTCTGATGCCTGGTTCTATTGTAACTTAATATGTTAGTGTAATCTTGTTCCTAGTGTTTGTTTGCATTTTAAGTGAAAAAAAGGTTTGTTCCACTTGACGGTGATTTCCGCTTTAAAGGCGGTAGCCTGGAACCTACCTGCCATATAAGTGGGGCCCTACTGTAATATTATATATTATATATATATATATATATTATATTAATATATATATATATACATATATATATAATAATATATATATTATATTATATATATATATATTATAATTATAATAATTTTTATATAATATATATATATATATAATATAAATATTTATATATATATTTTATATATATATATATATTTTATATATATATATATATATATATATATATATAATATATATATATATATTTACAGTGGACCCTCGACTAACGCTATTAAAACCGTTCCCGAGAGCTCATCGTTAGTCAAAAAATCGTTAGTAAAGTTAATTTTCCCCATAAGAAATAATGGAAATCAACTAATCCGTGCAAGACACCCAAAAAATATTGAAAAAAAAAATTTAACATATGAAATATTAATTTTAATTTCACACAAACTGAAGAAGATATGCACAGTTACATGACCTTACCTTTTTTGAAGATTGGCATGATTAGGGATGGGAAGAGGGGAGTGTGTTGAGGTTTAGTGTTTTAGAAGGGAATCCCCCCTTTATTAGGGCTGAGCTGCAAGTCCTTTTTCAGGGTTACTTCCCCTTTTTCTTTTTAAAGCCACTAGGACCAGCTTGAGAGTCCTGGACCTCTGTGCACAACATTTTGCCATAGAGGCCTGTCCTCCCGTTCCTTTATGGGAACAAAT
>NW_026493121.1:0-14723 GCF_026875155.1 Cherax quadricarinatus
GTAAAAGGGGTTAAGGCCCCTTTTTTTTTCCAGAATTAGTTTTTCACAGGGGCGAAAAACAAGGTGAAACCAGTCTAAAAAAAAGTCCCAGTGACCCTCCCTTTACTTTTTTCCCTCCACACCCACACAAAATACCCTTGGGGACACTTTTTTTTGCCTAACCTCGGATTTCAGAGTGATACCCAATAAAGGCTTCACTTTGAAAACACCACTAGCACTACTACACAACAAAGAGGTCATGTACATATAAGTGCTTTGCACAAGAAAAAGCATTTCTTTCATTCTTTTGAACCATGGCTAGGGCAAAAAGGAGCAGGTTATAACAATAAATGGAGAAAAAGAAATTGAAATTATTTATGCAAAAGTAGCCCCCAAACATTTGGAGCAGGGTGGTGGGTCCCCCGGAAATCTAAAATTTTATGCTAGCCGAAATTATGCCGGAATACGATGGAACCGGGAAAAAACCGTTTCCCGGGATTAGTGACGCCCCCGTACGGGGAGACGTAAATATCCTGTTTTCAAAGCAAAATAAGGCTATGTAAAAATTTAAAAAAAAAAAAATTTTTTTAAAAAAAAAAAAAAAAAAAAAAAAAAAACCAAAAATTTTAAAAAAAAAAAAAAAAAAAATTCTTAAAAAATTTAAAGAGTATTTTTTTGTAAAGGTAATAAAAAAAAAAAATTTTTTTCTGATCATACTTACCGGATACACAGGGAATTGACCCAAAATGCCCGGGGTGGGGGCAACATCGCTGTTTTCCCCCCAAAATCCCATTTTTTTTTTTTTATTTTTATACTTTTTTTTTTTTTTCTAATTTTTTTTTTTTTTTCTAAAAACATTGTGGGCCCGTGAACCATAAATGTATATTTATAAGGTACCTCATTGTATCACCAAAAACGTACTAATTTTTTATCATTTTATTGCTTACAAAACTTTTTAAAAAGTTTATTGTAAACAAAATGATGAAAAAATTTTGTGTGGTTTTTGTGTTGAATACAACGGGCCATATACCATTACAATGGTGCCACAGGGTCAATGGTACCATAGCGTGCAATGGACCATAGGGGCAATGGGGATCATATGATAAGTGGCCCATTGGTACAATGGCACATAAACAATGGTACCATAGAACAATGGTACCAAAGGAAAATGGCACCATTTGGTAAAAGGTACCATATGAACAATGGTACATAGGTGCAAGGTACCTTTTTGGTACCTAGATGCAAAAGGGACCATATGGTACATTGTATATACTACAATGATCCATATGGTTCAGTCCAAGGACTGGTTTTTCAACACAAACCACTAAATTTCATTTTTATTTTTTTTACAACAGTTGTTTACAAAAAAAAATGCAAAAATGTTTTTTATTAGTAATGTTCTATAATATTTACAAGTGTACAGGAATTTGTGTGTTTTCCTTGAGGGGAAGACAAAGCACTTTGTCTCGGGAAAATGCCGAGTCTTGCTTTTCCACCACTCAGTCTTGGGTGGGTCTCATTCCACCAACACCTATTGACCATATGGTACACGGTATCATATGTTACAGGGTACCATATGGTACATGGTATCATATGTTACAGGGTACCATATGGTACATTGTACTATGTGGTAAAGGGTACCATGCAGTACAGGATAATATATGGTGCAGGGTACCATATGGTACAGGGTACCATACAGTATAGGACACCATATGGTACAGATACAGGGATAACTATAGAAATAAGTCACCCTGACTTTTTTGGGTTATCCTAGGATTTTATACGTATGCTGCTATGTATGATAATCTATGCAATTGTATTTCTGAACACCTGAATAAACTTACGCAAGTGCATGTGGCATCATAAGTAAGTTTATTTAGTTATACACAAATAAAGTTACATAGAATATCATACTTAGCAGCATATGTTTGGAGAACCTAGGATAACCCAAAAAAGTCAGACATTTATTTCCATTATGGTCCCTGTACCCTGTACCATATGGTACATTGTACTATATGGTACATTGTACCATATGGTACCATTGTACCATATACCATTGTACCATATGATACCATTGACATGGCACCACTGTACCATATGATACCATTGTACCATATGGCACAATGGTACCATATGGTTCAAAACCATAGAATTCGTCTTCAGCTCCACTTCCATCAGTCTTTGAACTGTAAGTTGTGAAGAGGAGAGTCAGAATTCCCCCGGAGAGTGAGTGGGAAGCGAGAGCTTCCTTGCCGCCAGGCACTATGAACAAAGCTACTTTGCCGGCTTTCCCCAAAATGCCATGTGGCATCCAGTTTTTTTCTATGGTGTGCACACTGACCACCCAGACCCATTCTCTTAGATGTAGGCCTACCAGCCTTCTCGAGCTAAATTTGATGGCGCTAGAATTTTGGTGTAGACCTACGGTTTGGACCCTGAACGTAAAGCCGTAGATCTACGGGACGGACCCTGAAAGGGTTAAATAGTCACACTCAGAGATACATGATTATATTCACATGGAAAATCCTAGAGGGACTAGTACCAAACTTGAACACGAAAATCACTCTCTACAAAAGCAAAAGACTCGGCAGACGATGCAACATCCCCCCAATGAAAAGCAGGGGTGTCACTAGCATGTTAAGAGACAACACAATAAGTGTCAGGGGCCCCAAGACTGTTCAACTGCCTCCCAGCATACGTAAGGGAGATCACCAATAGACCCCTGGCTGTCTTCAAGCAGGTACTGGATAAGCACCTAAAGTCGGTACCTGACCAGCCGGGCTGTAGCTCATATGTTGGATTGCGTTCAGCCAGCAGTAACAGCCTGGTTGATCAGGCCCTGATCCACCATGATGCCTGGTCGCAGACCAGGCTGCGGGGGCGTTGACCCCCAAAACTCTCTCCAGGTAAACTCCAGGTAATTAATACACCAACCCAGATCACACAGTTCTCAGCAACCCTACCTGACCAGGCGTCATTACCACAGGCTGTAGTGATCATCTCATCGTTTACTGCACCAAGAAAATCACTAGGGAACAGATATGCCTACACAGGACAATAAAAATGAGGTTAACTAGAAACTACAGTAAAGAAACACTGGTAAATAGGCTACACAATTGTCACTGGACAGTGATAAGTTAACAAAAAAAAGGCACAATACCATGACTGGAACGATACACAAATAACCCACACATAAAAGAGAGAAGCTTATGACGACGTTTCGGTCCGACTTGGACCATTTACAAAGTCACACTAGCCAGAAGTGGAGCAGGACGACTATATATAGGCAGGAAGAGGTAGTGGTGGTAGTTAAATAGTACAAGAATGGTATATAAAACCGACAAGATGAAATTAAGACAAAATGCGCAACACCCGGGCATCCCTATCGTAGACGTTTCGCCATGCAGCCAGCTACTGGATGGCGAAACGTCCACAACAAAGACAACCAGACGCCGCACATGTGTCTTAATTTCAGTAGTAGTAATAGTAGTACATGTACTAGTAGTAGTAGTAGTACTAGTAGTAGTAGTAGTACTAGTAGTAGTACTAGTAGTAGTAGTACTAGTAGTACTAGTACTAGTAGTACTAGTACTAGTAGTAGTAGTAGGTGGAGAAAAAGGAGGACGAGCCAGTCACAGTCACATACAAAGGAAGGGGAGCACTGCAAGGGAGCTAGGTGCCCACAGAGGGAGAGCAAGCGCACAGAGGTGCGTGAAAGGGGAAGTGGTGAAATAAATGAAGAAGGAACAGAAACACGAGACAGAAGAGAGAAAGACAACCCAGAGGAGAAAAAGGAAAGAGGAAAGGGGAAGAGGGAGAAGAAGAAAAAGAAAAAATGAGGAGTCAGGTTAAGTCATGGGTGTTCTGAAGTTTGGAGCACTTTACAATGTAGTGGGAGAGGAAGGCATCTACAGAGACGAAGCCAGGGCTAAGATTCATACAAGGAAAGTTGGTATTAGAGAGGATTCAACTAGACGGCGACTGTTCGAGTTGGAAGTAGGAAACAGTTTTTAGCAGAAGACCAGTCAAATTAAGACACATGTGCGGTGTCTGGTTGTCTTTGTTGTGGACGTTTCGCCATCCAGTAGCTGGCTGCATGGCGAAACGTCTACGATAGGGATGCCCAGGTGTTGCGCATGTGTCTTAATTTCATCTTTCAGTTATATATACCATTCTTGTACTACTACTACTACCACCACCACTACCTCTTCCTGCCTATATATAGCCGTCCTGCTCCACTTCTGGTTAGTGTGACTTTGTAAATGGTCCAAGTCGGCCCGAAACGTCGTCATAAGCTTCTCTCTTTTATGTGCGGGTTATTTGTGTACAGTGATAAGTTGTACGGATGTAAATGATGCTTGGGAAAAATTCAAAGCAATGTTCACTGCCATCCTTGATAACATTGCACCAGTTAAAGAGGCTAGGATTAAACGGAGAACCGAACCCTAGATGACTACTGAGATATTAGATACCATGAAATTCAGAGACCAGTTGCTAAAAAGATTTAAGGCAAATAGACAGGATACTTAAGTGCTAAAAGAATTCCAAAGGGTGAGGAACAGTGTAGAGGCTTATAAAAGGAGAAATGGCAAGGCACTATTGCTCAAAAATCAAGGAGTACAAGAATAACCCTGGAAAGCTCTGGCAACAACAGTTGAGGTATAACTATAAACCAGTGGATAGATCTAACATAATACTAAATATTGATAATGAGGTATGCCACGAAACAACTAAAGTGGAAAATTGTTTTAATTCATGCAAATCACCCAGAACAAAATGGTAAGATTCATCTTGGACCTGGGTCCAAGAGAACATGTAGGCCAGGATGAATTACAACAATTGGATATGCTGAATGTTGAAGACAGAGTATAACCAACTGAAGTTAAATCAAGTTTATAAAATTACTCACAAACAGTGTCCACAATATCTCACTTCCAGTTTAGTCAAGGCTGGGAGCCAAAGCAATCATAGTACTAGGGGGTGAGAGCACAACTTTGTAGTACCCACAGTCAGTGGCCAGGCTTCAAACACCTTTTACTGTACAGCAATAAAGGAATGGAACAGGTTGCCTACACATGTCAAAGCTAGTCAAAGCATGAGCCAGTTCAAGAAGAGTGCCAAAAGGTGCCTAATGAATGTAGGGACAAAATGGGAGAAATTTTTTATTTTTTTTAGCAAACACACATGTAAATGTAAATAACTCTTTTTACTTTATTCCTAGTATATCCCCTTTATTGTATAATAAGATATTATCTCCTTCATAGTATAAGATATTAAAATGACCACAATGGAAATAAGTCACTGACTTTTTTTGGGTTATCTTAGGTTCTCTACACATACGCTGCTATGTATGATAATCTATGTACCTGCATCTGTGTATACATGAATAAACTTACTTACTGACTTACCCACATTCTAATACTGCAATTTTAAAACTATCCCACCCCTCTTCAACCCCTCCACTACCCATACTTGCACTAGCCCACCTTTCTGCCAATAGTTGCTTCTATCTCACTCTAACTTCCTCCTCCCTTAGTTTATAAACTTTCACCTCTCTTACTTTCTGCTGCCCTTTTCCTTTTGTCCCATCTACCTCTTACTCTAACTGTAGCTACAACTAAATAATGATCCGATATATCTGTTGACCCCCTATACACATGTACATCCTGAAGCCTACCCATCAACCTTTTATCCACCAATACATAATCTAACAAATTACTTTCATTACATACTATGTCATACCTTGTACAGTGGACCCCCGGTTATCGGCCGTAATCCATTCTAGAAGGTTAGCCTAAATCCAAAATGGCTGAAAACCGAAGTAATATTTCCCATAAGAAATAATGTAAAACCAATTAATCCGTTCCAGACACCCAAAAATATTAACAAACACTTTTTTGAAGAATACCTATAGTTTTACATATAGAAAACAATGAGAAAGAAATATAAAGCAGTAATTTTAATAATAAATGAACATTACATACCTTCATTGGAGACTTGTTGGCATATGGAAGAAGACGAGGAGGGGAGAGGGAGGAGAGCTTACTGTTTGGAAGGGGAATCCCCCTTCATAAGGACTTCAGGTATCAAGTTCCTCTCTGGGGTTACTTTCCTTCTTTGCTTTCTACTGGCACTAGGGCCAGCTTGACAGTCACTACACCCGTGTCACAAAAAAATCTGTCCAGAGAGGCCTGCTTCTGGCATCTCTGTAAAATTTGCCTAAAATGGGACAAGACATTGTCATTGAACATGTTGCAGACGTGGCTTCCAACAGTTTTGTCAGGGTGATAATTCTCAGCAAAACTTAGCACCTCACTCCACTTGGCACAAATGTCCTTAATCACTGAAGAAGGCACATTCTTCCCCCTCTCTTCCTCCTCTGAAGCAATATCCTCAGCTGCAGTTTGTTGCTGTTCCTGTTGAAGGTGTTGCAGCTCTTCAGTGGATAGCTCTTCCCTGGGGTCCTCCTCCAACTCTTCCACATCCTCATCACTTGCATCCAACCCCACGAACTTCCCCAAAGATACAACAGATTCCACAACAAAATCCTTGTCGAGGACACATTCTGGCCACAATTTTCTTCAAGCAGAGTTCGAAGTCCTGGGAGTCACTCCCCATCAAGCCTTATTTATAAGACTTATGCAATGGAGGATACTGAAGTGATTCCTCCAGAACTCTCTTAGGGTCAGTTCAGTGTCTGAGGTCACTTCAAAGCACCTTTGAAACATTGCTTTGGTGTACAGTTTTTTGAAGTTTGCAATGACCTGCTCGTCCATGGGCTGGATGAGAGGAGTGGTATTAGGGGGGCAAGAACTTCACTGTGATGAACTTACACTCCTCAAACAATAGGTCTTCCAAGTCTGGAGGATGAGCAGGAGCACTATTACCAGGAAGCACTTGAGTGGCAATTTATTTTCCAGGAGGGATTTCTTCACACTCGGGCCAAACAATTCACTGACCCACTCAATGAAAATTAGCCTCATGACCCATGCCTTGTTAGCCCTCCACATCACACAATTTACTCTTCAAGACATTGTTTTTCTTGAACACTCTGGGATTTTCAGAGTGATACACCAGTAAAGGCTTCACTTTGAAATCCCCATTAGCATTACCACAGAACAAAAGAGTTAGCCTATCCTTCATAGGCTTGTGTCCTGGCATTGCCTTTTTCTTCTGCGTGATGTAGGTCCTCTTTGGTATTTTCTTCTAAAAGAGGCCTGTTTCGTTACAATTGAACACTTGTTGGGGGAAGAATACTTCAGCCTCTACGTACCCTTTAAATTCATCAATGAATGCTTTGGCCACGCATTTGTCAGAACTTGAAGCGTTGCGATGCCTTACAACACTGTGTATGCCAGTACGCTTCTTGGATCTGTCAAAATAGCCTTTGCTGGCTTTAAATTCACTAACAGCAGCACTTCTTTCTGGCATTTTCTTTACATGATCCGCATGCAACTGATTTACTTTCTCGCAAATTATCTCCTCCGAAACACTATATCCCACTAATTATTTCTCATTGACCCACACCAACAACTTCTCCACATCCTCAATTGCTGAGACCTCTGTTTCGTTAGCATATTTACACCTTTCGCAACATCAGCTTCCTTGATTTCTGCTTTCTTCAACAGGATGGAACTGATTGTTGATGAAGATTTCCCATACATCCCAGCCAGCTCCGCCACACGTACGCCACTTTCATATTTTCCAATAACTTCTTTCTTGAATTCTATCGTGTTTCTCACCTTCTTTGTCAAAGGGCTGGCACTCTGAGCTTTCTTTGGCCCCATGGTGGCTTATTTCACAGTTGCAACCAATAAACAAGCACCAAAAACAATGGATGAATGCACGGAGTATTCCTAACCCAATGAGAGAGATGCGCAGATTGAGTGTGATATGTGTGAGGAAGTGCATTGCCGGCGGATGATCACGTCTCATACCAACGATTTCCAAGCATATGGCTGAAATCCGGCATAAAATTTCGCCGAAAAAAGTGCTCGATTTCCGAATTGGCCAATTTCCGCACCGGCCAATATCCAGGGGTCCTTGGTATACTTATTCATCCTCTTTTTAATAAATATGTATTACTTATTACCAAACCTCTTTCTACACATAGTTCAATTAAAGGCTCCTCATTCTCATTTACCCCTGGCACCCCACATTTACCTACTACTCCCTCCACAACATTTTTACCCACTTTAGCATTGAGATCCCCAACCACAAGTATTTTCTCACTTGGTTCAAAACTCCCCATGCACTCACTCAACATTTCCCAAAATCTCTCTCCTCTACACTTCTCTCTTCTCCAGGTGCATAAACACTTCCTATAACCCACTTTTCACATCCAACCCTTATTTTACTCCACATAATCCTTGAATTTATGCATTTATATTCCCTCTTTTCCTGCCAGAACTTATCCTTCAACATTATTGCTACTCCTTCCTTAGCTTCTAACTCTATTAGAAATTCCTGACCTAATCCCATTTATTTCTCCCCACTGAAACTCTCCTACCCCCTTCAGATTTGTTTCACATAAAGCCTGGACATCCAGCTTCTTTTCATTCATAACATCCACACTCATCTCTATCATTCGCACAGCATCCACGCACATTCAAACATCCCACTTTGATGGTTTTCTTCTTTTTCCTTTTAGTAAGTTATACGGGAAAAGGGGATTACTAGTCCACTGCTCCTGGTATTTTAGTTGACTTTTACAACATGTATGGCTTACTGAGGAAAGATTCTTATTCCACTTCCCCAATGGATATGATAGGAAAAACAAAAAGAACAATAACTAATAAGATAAAAATCAAAGAAAATTTAGATGAGTGTGTGTACATAAATGTGTACATGCATGTGTAGTGTGACCTAAGTGTAAGTAGAAGTAACAAGACATACCTGAAATCCTGCATGTTTACCAGACAGAAAAAAGACACCAGCAATCCTACCATCACGTAAAACAATTATAGGCTTCCATTTTACACTCGCTTGGCAAGACGGTAGTGCCTCCCTGGGCAGCTGCTGTCTACCAACCTACTGCAAGTATCTTTATTTAACAGGATGTTAGGACTTCCAATGAGAAATAACGATGCCCCCTCTGAAAACAAATATAGCTTATTGTAGTGTAGTTCATTTAGTTAAGTACTGCCAAGGGCTATGAAGAATCTCCACAGTATAAAACACACACTATGCATCCAGGCACCAGAGATACAACAGCTGAAGCACTTGTGATGAGATGTTAAAACATGAATTTGAAATATACACCCTTACCTTTAACAGTTAAAGGAAAAAAATCCAAATTCATAAAGAAATTCATCTCAAAACACACAAAATATCATTTTTGAAGACAAGAATACTATTTAAATTTTAGAAAGTAGACTGATTGATCTTCACTGCACATGATACTGCAGCTTTCTTGGTGGTACAACTGCACACACACATTACTTTCCCTGGCTACTCTCACACTGCAGACCAACCTTTTGCTCTGTCTCAGTTTAGTCACCTTAACATGACACTTTTCCATTTTCCATCATTCTTTTGTTCTATGTTCTTGTTTTTCAACCCATCCATGATTCTTGCTCACTATTTCTTCAACTGAATGTGGAGACTGAGGGCAGTGTTCATTCTGTCGAAACATTATTGTTCATTTCGGTGCAACAATGGCTAGTGATTTACATTCATGACAACTGCATTGAACCTATAAGAATTTTATTTATTTACTTAATGTTAAGCAATAAAGCTATGTGGACCATTCAGTCCAAGGTGTTGTGAAGGCTTCAGTCATCATCTAGTTTGGGCCATTCCATGTCCAAGGTGTAGTGAAAGTTTCAGAAGATCAAATATTTGGGAAAGATATTTCATGTAGGTACTATGTAAAAAGGAGTTTCAAAGAGAGATAAAGGTTGAGAGAGATAGTGTGTGGGATATACTGATACAAAGAAAATACTCACCTGTGAAAGAATGTAGTGCTGCATGGCCATCTCACATTCCCCAGCTAAGATATCATCCTTCTTTTGTAACACAATTGCTGCTGCTATGTACATTGGCATGAGATATGGTGAGGCCAAGAAGAAATCATAGAGTCTCACCACATTTCGGTAGTCAGACAGAGTGTGAGCAAACCATGTAATGAGCCAAGGTAAGCAAAATACTGTACCAACACCAGAACTGAAATAAAAAAATAAGTTTGCTGTCACCAATAAATATTTAATTAATCTCAAGTAAATGGGAGACACTTTTCCCAGCCATAGGGAAGATCCTAAAGTTACAAACTTACCAAGTTAAGCACATCCATGCTTATAAACAGAGCACTTAGAAAGCTTAAAATGTTTTACAACTGCCTAGCTGCAGTATTATAATGTGACAACCATATTTTTATAATCAGCCTCTCCTCACTTAGCGACATACTTGTTTACCAAAGCCTCAGACTTACAACAGGCTCTCTGACCAGTATTTATGCCTAAATAATGTATACCAGAGCTGATTTCCTCTATTCTGTTTATTTCAATATACTGTACACTACTGTATAAACATTTAAAAATATACCAGAAATGTTATAAATGGTGCAAAGGTGACATTAAAACAATATCAAAGATGGTTGATACAAACCCACTACCATTATAGTATGCTCCTCACTTAGTGAGAAATTCGATTAAGAACGTGGTCTTAGGAATAGAACTGTGTCGTTAAGTGAGGAGAGGCTGTACTGTTTTTTATACAGTGGACCCTCGACCAACAATGGCATCGTAAACGTTAAATCCGACTAGCGATACATTTTAACGCAAAATTTTTGCCTCGACTAGCGCTAAAAAACTCGACCAACGTGATTCGTTCCACTCGAGACGCGTCCACATGTGGCCTGCGCAGGGTTTACAAGCCAGCCACCGCGGTCGCATCCAAACATTACAATCGGAACATTTCATATTATCACAGCGTTTTAGTGATTGCACCTGCAAAAAAGTCACCATGGGCCCCAAGAAAGCTTCTAGTGCCAACCCTGTGATAAAAAGGGTGAGAATTATTTATAAAATTTAAAGAAAGATTTTGAAGGGTTGGGGCTAACTCTGAGATGCCTATGCCAGTTGTGGAATTCCATTGTGCCTACTTCAAAGTTTAAAAGGGGAAATGTGTGCACAGTGGGTGAACTGCAAACCTTTATGGATGAAAACCCACCCTAACACAGCTATTGCAAGCCGTGCTGGTGACTATTAACAATGAAAATGTTGTGGCCATTTTAGACATATCGTAAAGGAAGGGGAGGTACAGGGGCTCTATGGACAGATATGTTGTGCGACAGAGGTCCAGTGACTCTCAATCTGGTCCTAGTGGCATTAACCCTTTGAGGGTTTTGGTCGTACTAGTACGTTCTTACGCGTAGGGGTTTTTGTCGTATTTATACGCATAAATTCTAGCGGCCCTCAAATCTCGCAGGAAAAGGCTGATAAGCCTAGATGTGAGAGAATGGGTCTGTGTGGGGGGGTGTGCGCAGTAGAAAAAAATCTGGGACCAGTGGTGAAATTGTGGGAATGCCATCATAGTAAAACAATTTCCAAACCGCCCCTGCGGTAAAATTTTCCTCACTTCCTCGGCGAATTGGGAACACTTTTGTTCCCCAGTGACATTTTCTAATACAGAGGAAGTGACAGTGAAGATGAGTTTCAAGGTTCTGGTGGGGTTTTTTGACCGAAACTAATGACCATAATATGGGTAATAGTGGGGAAAAAACCCAGACAACCCACAGCCTTCCCACCTCGGGTGCTGGGCCTTTCGTTCAATTGTACCAGAATCAAAGAGGAACTCCTATTTTCCAAAATCCCAGACTCAAAAGTGAGCATTGGTGATGAAAATGATAGTGATTATGAACTACAAAGCTCTTCAAACTTTTTCCAAGAATGGAGGAGGAGGAGGAGGCAGAGGAGGAGGAGGCAGAGGAGGAAGAGGAGGAGGAAGAAGAGGAGGAGGAGGAGGAGGAGGAAGAGGAGGAGGAGGAGGAGGAGGAGGAGGAAGGAAGAGGAGGAGGAGGAAGAGGAGGAGGAGGAAGAAGGAGGAGGAGGAGGAAGGGGAGGGGGAGAAAGGAGGAGGAGGAAAGAGGGAGGAGGAGGAGAGGAGAGGAGAGGAGGAGGGGGAAAGGAGGAGAGGAGGAAGAGGAAAAATACGTAATGATAACAATAATACATAATAATAAACATAATTAATAATACATAATAATAATAATACAAAATAATAAGCATAATAATAATAAAGGTAATAATAATAATATGTAATAATAAATTTTCCACCCATGACAGTAACAAGATAAGGGGAGATAACATCTGATAAGTCTGACGTTTGATGAGGGTAAATGAGGGTAGAGCTGATGCCAAAGATAGATGAACATCGCCCTCCCTTTGTTTTTGCGGTATACAACATTTCTGTCTGTCTATTTGCCTGTCTGTCAAGCTCCCTGTCTATCCATCTAGCTCTCTGTCTCAGAAAAGCCACAAGACTGCGTCATCACTTTTACTCACATCTTCAAGCAGAGTATAGCACTTTGTCGGGGTTTTTCTTGGGTTATCCTAGGTAATTTATACTATGTAACTTGTATTTATGTGTACCTGTGAGACAAGAGATAGACAGACAGATAGAATGAGGGAGAAAGATAATTAGTTAAAATGGAGGGGGGGAAGCAGCATCCGACCCCATTGTTTTGACAGGCCGGAGGGGGAAAGAGTAATGAGCCAATATGTCACTTTGACAGCTGCCGACTCCTTGTAATTTACAAATATGGGCAGGAGGGGGAAGAGTAGGGAAAGGGGAAAGGGGGAGGAGGAAGAGGAGGAGAGGAAGAGGAGAGTAGGAGAAGAGGAAGAGGGGAGGAAGGGGGGAGGGGAATAGGAAGAGGAGGAGGAAGAGGATAAGAGGAAAGGAGAGGAAGGAATAAAGGAAGGAGGGAGAGGAATAGTAGGAGAGATTAGGGGAAGAGAGGAAAAGGAAGAAGAGGAGGAGGAGGAAGAGGAAGGTAGGAGGAAAAGGGAGTTGGAGAAGAGAGAGTAGAGGAAAGGGGAAGAGGAAGAGTATGAGGAAGAGTTGGGAAGAGGAGAAGAGTAGGGGGAAGGGAGGAAGAGAAGAAGAGGGGAGGAGGTGGAACACTAGTACATGGAACGCCAACCCTTTTTCTGTCTGTCTAATTTTTCTGTCTGTCAAGCTCCCTGTTATCTGTCTATCCGTCTAGCTCTCTGTCTCAGAGAGCCACAAGACTGTGTCATCACTTTTACTCACATCTTCAAGCAGATTATAGCACTTTGTCTGGGTTTCTTGGTATCCTAGGTAATTTATACTATGTATACTTGTATTTATGTGTACCTGTGAGACAGAGATTTACAGACAGATAGAAAGAGAGAGACAGATTTTAAAGAGATAGAATGAGGAGAAAGATAAAACACATTGTGTATGACACCATGTTTCAGAGTTCCACAAGCTGCAGAACTAATAGGAATATGTTCGTGGACTGTAATTGGTATATTATTATAGAACAATAATATAAACAATGTTTTTGTATTGTTTTGTTTTGTAAACAAGTTTTGTAAACAATATATTGATAATTATGTTTGTGTGCTTATTGTGTTGTATAAAAACGAGTGTATATATGTACATTGCACCTTACTTTGGTCTATAGGGCCACATAAAATTATGTGAAAAAAAAAAATAGTGAAAAAAACAACAAACCTTCAAATACAAGTAAACTAAAGTTTACGGGTGAGCGGCAGTCGCCGCTGTTTTCCATACGCGGCTCATTTTCTGCAAACTTCATGCATCCATACTCCGTAAGTATTGATGTTAAATTTTTTGTTTATCCTATAAAGTTTAAAAAAAAACTAATTTTTCATAAGAAAAAATAATTTTTTTTTTTTTGAAATTTGGCCGACCCTGAGAAAAGAGTTTCGGAGAGGGCCTGTCGACCCTCAAAGGGTTAAAAGAAGAAGGGAAGTAACCCCGGAAAAGGACTTGACACCTCAAGTCCTAATGGAAGGGGATTCCCCTTCTAAACACACAACCCATCCCCACTCTCCCCCTCCTCCCATCCCATCAATCATCACCGATCTTCAATAAAGGTAAGTGTCATGTAATTGTACATGTCTTTTTCAGTTTGTGTGTATTAAAATAAATAATTTCATGTGGGAAAATTTTTTTTTCAATACTTTGGGGTGTCAGGAACGGGTTAATTTGATTTCCATTATTTCTTATGGGGATTATTATTATTATATAATCAAAAAGAAGCGCTAAGCCACAAGGGCTATACAGCGCTGCAGGGTAAGGAAGGAAGCGAGGTATTGGATGGCAGAAGGGGGGAGGGGTGATCAGCAGTTACAGAAAACAGGGGGCAGGGGATAGTACGGGGTAGGGGGGTAGCAAGAGATTGGAAATAGAAAGGCTGAAGGTATCAGAATTTGTGAAGTAAGTCAGTTGTTGTCAAAAAGTCAATGAGATGTCCGGATGAAAGGGGGTCCATCAGCGAGAAGGGAAGGGAAAGAGAGAGCAGCGGAGCGAAGACAATGACAGAGGTAAATTCTGCGTGCTTTTGATAAAGGTGGGCAGTCCAACAGAATGTGGCTGACTGATAATGGAGCTTGGCAATTCTCAGAGAGAGGAGCAAGACGCCTCTCCATGAGATATCCATGAGTAAGACGAGTATGGCCAATGCGAAGACGGGAAGAGTAGTCTCCCAAACCCGACACTGGGATAAAAAGCGGCCAGACCTATACTTTTTT
>NW_026493129.1:0-21884 GCF_026875155.1 Cherax quadricarinatus
GCTTACACTTTTTGATAAAATCCCATAATCTATTTGCCTTATTACGTACCTTAGCTTTGCTGTTTTGTTTAAGGTTTTTGCTGCTTACCATAACCCCCAACCTTTCGCAATCTGTAGGGTTTTAAGTTCTACTTATTTAATTTATAAGTGCATTTTTTTGGGACACTCCCGACTTAAACCTTGTTTTTTCTACATTAACGCAGCCATTTTTTCTACCAAGATAGATTTTGTCAAATCCCCGAAGTTCCCAAAACATCTCGTTTGAACAATTATCCTACTTCTTCGTTCACGCGAATTTCCATATCACTATAATTTCCTTCATAAAGATCATTGATAAAATTTATAAACAACAAGGGGCCCAAGACCGACCCTGGGGAACGCCACTTGTTACGATCCCCACTCGGATTTAACCCCATTTAGGGACACCCTTTGCTTCCGTCTGTGAGCCTATTCGATCCCGAGAGCACCCTTTCCCCCAATCCATGAGCTGCTACTTTCCCTTCAACAGTCTTTGTGCGGAACTCTAAAAATCCTTTACAAAATCTAAGTAAATAATATCAAATTCTTTATCGTGGTAAAGGGCCTCAAAACTTTACGAACAAAGAACAAAGAACATAAAAATGTAGGAACAACTGCAAAAGGGCCTACTGGCCCACACGAGGCAGGCCCCATAAAAAAACGACCTCCACCCAAAGCTACCCCCAAGAAAAACCCCCGCACCCCCCAACACCAACCAAACCCAGCCCCTCCCACCACCATTGTCCAGTCCTTCTTAAAGCTACCCAAGGTCCTAGCCTCTATCACCCCACTGGGAAGACTGTTCCACGCATCACAACTCTTTTAAAAACCAGTACTTCCTATGTCCTTTCTAAATCTAAAATTTTTCCAAATTAAATCCATTTTCCGGGGTTTTTACCTGGGTTTGACACCCCAACTTATTAATGTCTCCCTGTTTAGCCCGTCATCCCTTATCACTTCAATGATATCTCCCCTCATTCTACCCTCTCCAGAGAGTGGGGATTAAGGCTTTAAGTCTATCTTCTACGGGGGGTTCCTTACACAGAAAATCTTTTTTTAAGTCATTTTTCTCGGGAAGTTCTCAATGATCATTTTCCATCCTGTAAAAGGGGGACCAAAACTGGGGCAGCATAATCAAAATTGAGGCCTCACAAGTGATGTATAGACTGTAAAATAATTTTTTGGATTTCCCTTTTACTTATACTTCGAGATAAACCCAAAGGGTAATCTTTTTGGGCCTTTTTTTGCGCACACTGAGGCACTGTTTGCCCTTGGCTTTTTTAAAAAAAATTTTTCCCGCTTACCAGACTCCAAGTTTTTTTTTAAACTTTCTGTAGCCCAAGCTCTATTTCCCACCTAGTTTTAAAGCTTCGAAGGGTTATTTTCTTTAACCAAGGGCAAGTACCTTATTTTTAAACCCAACATTAAACTTCATCTCCCTTTTTCTCAGCCAAAAACTTTAATTTTGTTTCAAACGCCCCTTGGAGTTCATTGATATCCCCCCAAAGGAATTTTTAGGGGGGGGGGGGGGGGGGGCCAATTTTTGGGTACACAAAAACCCTTACTCAGGGCACGGGGGAAATCCCTTCATAAATCATTAATGTAAATTATGAACAAAAGGAAAGGGCCCTAAAACTGATCCTTGGGGAACCCCACTAGGGGGCCAAATCCCCATTCAGATTTCACTCCTTTAAATGGTAACTTTTCTCCCTTTCAAATTGAAAGGGGCCATCCCTTTCAACCCATGCTAAACTTTACCTCCTATACCAGACCCTGCCCCCCTTTTTTTAAGAGTCCTTGGGGTGAAAACCCCTGTCGAAGGTTTTAAAACAAAAAACCAAATAAAAATGGGGGGGGGGGAAACATAAGAATTTTGGAACACTGCAAAAGGGGCCAAACGGGCCCATACGGGGCAGGCCCCCTTATCAAAAGACATCTACCTGGGGGCCTCCCAAATAACACCCGTACCCCTTAACCCCAAATCAAACCCAGCCCCTCCCACCATTTTTTATGTAGTCCCTTTTTAAAGGGGGGGGGGGGGGCCCCCCAAGGGGGCCTAGCCTCAACCCCCACGGGGAAAACTTTTCCCAAACCCCAATTTTTCAACTCTGCTAGAAAACCCAAATACTTACCAATGCCCTTTTCAAAAATCTAAATTTATCCAACTTAAAATCCTTTTATTCCGGTTCTTTCCCTGGTTCGACCCCTCATATTTTATTAATGTTTTCCCTTTTTTTTCCCCAACATCCACTTAAAAAGAACAATTAAAAAAAAGGCCAACGCAGAAAAGGGCCCCCCCCCCGCCGGGCCCCAAAAACTAGGCAGGCCCCCTACAAGTCCCCCACCCCAGGGGGGGGGGCCAAAAACCCCAAACCCTGGGGCCCAAACCCATAGACAAGCCCGATGGGCAAGTCCCTCTCAAATCCAACCCCCCCCAAATTTAACCCCCCAAAAGGGGTGAAAACTTAAAAACTGTGTTTTGGGGGCCTGTAATTCCAGGGACAAAATTTTCTAGCACACAACCAGGGGGTTTTACCCAAGGAAATAAAGGTAAAAAAATACCGACACAATGGCAATAAAAACACAAATGCATTATAATTTGACCCTTTTAAATTTGACTACTTTCGCCCCACACAGGGGGCTTTTTCAAGTCACAAACAGAACTGGGGATTAAACCCAAATTTGGGAAAAAAGGGGGGCCCCTGTAACAATTGTAAAATAACCTAACCCAACCTTTTGCTTCCCCACCCCCGGGGTTTTCCTCTGGGATGTAGGTTTTGGTTTTTTTAAGAAGTGCCCGACAGGGCCCAAGGGCCCCCCGGGGAAGGGGTTCCTGGTTTTTTATCGGGTGTTTTCAAGGTTAAAGGGAAGGTTAAGTGTTCCCTTTCCCCCCCCCGTGGGGGGAAAAATTAAACCCCCCAAAAAAAACCATAAAAATTTCCCTAGCACCCCACCCAACGGCGAAACGCGTAAAACCCAAAAAATTAAGAACATAAGAACATAAGAACGAAGGGGAAAACTGGGGAAGGCCCACTTGCCCATGCGAGGGAGGGCCAAATCTCCAACCCCCCCTTAAAGCCAAAGCACCCCAAAATAGTCAGGTCAGGCACATTGAAATTTAAAGGGGAACACGGCAAAAACCAAACCGGTTTCCCCAAGCAAACAGGTCTAAAATCACACCCCCCCACATCTACTCATGAAATTTTTTCCAACCTATTTTTTAAAAACAACACAACGTTTTTGGCCTCTATAAAAGGGACTTGGGAGGGGTTTTTTCCCCTCATCCAAAAACTCTATTAAACCCAAAACCCTTTCTTTTCCCAAACCTTCCTGAAAACTGAATTTTTCCAACTTAAAAAAACCCTTGCGCGAGTCCTGTCCCAGGCAAAATATTTTTTAGCACCTTTTACATCCCCTTTATTTTTTTCCTGGGCTTCCATTTTTACACCTCAAAAAAAATCCCCCCCAATTTTAAGTCTTTCTAGAGAGTGAATTCAGGGGGCCCTTTTCTACCTCATAGGGGAAAGGGTTTTTGGGTACATGGGATCAACTTTTTCATCCTTTCCTTTTACATTTTCCAAGAATTTTTTATCCATTTTTGTAATAAGGTGACCCCAAAATGTGCAGCAAATCAAATTAGGCCTAACCAAGGAAGTATAGATTTTTAAAACAACCTGAAAGGGCTCCTATTATTTATGCTTCTTTAAAATGAAGCCAAAAGGGTTCTATTTGCTTTAATTGGGGAAAAACTTAAAGCACTGTTGTCTTGGTTTCAGATTACTGCTAACCAGAACTCCTAAATCTTTTTTTGCAATCCCCTAATATTAAGATCTACATTATTTATTTATATGTGGCATGGGAAATTTTCCCCGCCAACAATTTAAAAACTTTGCATTTGTCTAAATTAAACTGCATCTGGGCCCCCCCCGACCACTGGGATCAGTCTAACAAAACTTCCTGGGGTGCTTCCCAATGTCCTCGTCAGAAAGAAATTTGAACCTGCCTATTTTTGGGGTCATCGGCAAACTTTTCCCCGGCGCTCTTTATGCCCTCATCTAGTCGTTTAAGGAATTGTGAACAGCAGGGGGCCCCCAAAACTGACCCCTGTTGGGAAAACCGCTCGTGAACCCCCCCACTCTGAATTTTTCCCCCCTTTATGCAAACTCTCTGCTGCCTTTTTTGCCCCAAGGGGCCCCTATCCAGGAAAAAAAATTTTTCCTTTCCCATTCCATGTGCTTTAATTTTTTCCCCAATAGTCCCTGAGGGGGACCCCCTGTCAAAAAGCCCCCCTTTCGAAGTCCATAAACACAATTTTCAAAATTCATTTAAACCCTGGGTTCTACCCTCCTCAAATACCTTAAAATGAAAAAAGTTAAAAAAATCGTAAGGCAGGAACGCCCCCCTTTTTAAAACCCCCTTAGATTCCCCTTATTAAATTTTTGCTTTTCCAAAGGGGGCTACGGGTGCCTTTGGCAATTATTGAATTTCCCTAAATTTTCCCAAATATGGAGGTTAGGGTTAATTGGCCAAAGTTCGAAGCAAAAGGGCCTGTCCCCCTTTTTTGAAAAAAGGTATCACATTTGCCATTTTCCACTTTTTTGGCACCCATGCCAGTTTGTAGTGATATGTTGAAAAGATTAGCCAAAGGGGTGCTAAAACTCCTCTTTACATTCCTTTAAAACCCCTTTTCATCAGTTTTATCAGGCCCCGGGGGTTTGTTAGGGGTTTTTTTAATTTTTCATTTGCCTAAGGACCATTCACTTGTGACCCAATTTGTGCACAGTTTAAATTTTCGTCCTGTTTTTAAAATAAAATTTTCAAAATTTCTGGAATATCGCTGGTAAAACCTCCTGTGGAAAAAAAGAGAGGAATATGTGGTTTTAAAAAATTTTACACATTTCCTTAAACACTGTCAGTAGCGACCCGAGGAACTTTTTAGTGGGCCTAACTTGTCCCTGATCTTAAATTCTGTAAAACCCGAAAGAATCCTTTTGGTTTTGTCCCCTTTGATTCTCTTGCAACTTTAAAACCCCAAATCTCTTTTTTTCTTTTTTTAATTCCCTTTTTTATTTCTCTCTTTAACTGAATATATCGATTTCTCAATTGCCCTCCCCTTTTGATTTCCTAATATGCCTCTCTTTTGACCAATAAATTTTTTTTAAATTTATGTTCACCATTTAGGACATTTTTTTTTGACTGTTTTCCCCTTTTTGGAACATAATTTCTGAGCACTAGAACATGCCCTGGAAAGCATCATTGGGAACCATCACCACCTACCTGACCCTTAGTCAGGTCTTTCCCAGTTAAACCCACCAAATTAATTTTCAGTCCTAAAATCAGCCAAGCGAAATCAGGACGGAGATTTGATTGCCATATTAGGGGTTCCATGATTATTAAAACTGAGGTTTTGTGATATTTTCCCCAAGCTCATCTTTAAAACCTCAAGATTATTAATTAGTGTTTCCCACGGCAAGAACCAGTAAAGGGAGTTTTTTTCCCCCTATTTGGGCTCGTCACAAACTTTTTTAAAAAAAAAATCCTGGATCGTATCAAGAAAGTCCCCCGATCAAAATTTCCTGTCAAATTCCCCGCAATCTGTCTATAGTTGAAATCCCCCATTAGCACAACTTTTTCGTATGTAGGCCTTACGAATTTCGTCCCAAGAAGTTTATCACTCCCTATAAGTTTTGGGCCCCTGTAAATCACACCCCAAAATTATTTTTTCCGGGCCCCTCGAGAAGCTGTAATCAACAGATTCAGGGGCTGATGCTTCAAATTTAATTCTTGTCTAACACAAAAATTTTAAATTTTTTAATACATCGCTATCCACCCCCTTTTTCCTTTGCCCTGTCAGTGTGGAATAATTTATAGCCTGTTTGTAATTCAAGGGGGGCATTCTCTATCTTTCAGATTGACCAGTCTTGTTAACAAAAAAATCTATGTTCCTGCACTTGCAATTAATTTAGCCATCTACTTTTTTTTACACCCTGCTATTATAAGAAAACCTTAAGGGAGCTATCCCTTTCCCCTTGCTGTCCCCCTTTGTTTGCTGACCGTTTTATTGTCTTTTTTTAAAAACTTCATTGAATGCCTTTAACTTTTATTTTTCCCAACCCCAAGTGTTGCACCTCTTGTTTCCCCACCAACCCCCCTCTATTTTCCATCATTTAAAATCATGGCTTTTCCCCAAGGGGCCTTCTAAATGGGTCTAAAAGTGCAACCCCAGCCCCAAGAGATTCCCCCCTCCTTGCAACAAATCTTTTGCCAAAAGTTTTCCATTTGTCAATGGGGGATTGCAATTTCCCTTGCAGTACTGTCTAGCCGCAATTTTACCCCCAATTGCCCTAGCAACCATTCATTTCCCCCCTTAAAGCAAGATGCACTATATTGGGACCCCCCCCCTTTAATTTAAAAAAAACTATACTGACCGTACTTATTAGCACTCTTCTTCCTACCCTTCCCCAATATATTTCCACAGCACGAGACAGATAATGGGCTTGCTCCCATTCCCTGACGTATTACCAGCCTGTTAAAATGCCCCCAACACCAGCTCCAGGGAAGCAACCATCTCTCATCTTTTTATTCCTATTACAAAAAGCACGGTCAATGTTCTTATGAAGTCCCCAAACCACAAGAATGCGCTTACCTCCTTAGCAGGGGCAGTAGTACCCTTACCTTCACTGGCCCTGAAGTACATTACCCTGAAAGAACAGAGAAGCGTTTTTCCCCTACCTTCAACTTCACTCTTAATTTCTTCTCTATCCCCTTTCCATTACTGTGAATTTCTCGCCCCTTTAGCAGGTGCGGGGGCGCACCTCACTGCGGGGTAGCCGTTGCTGCCTCCCCAATACACCTTGGGTAAAGGACAAGCAGTCTGGAAAAAGCAACAAGTGTCAACAAAAACCAACAAGAAGTGCTATACCAAGGCAGGAGAACAAGGCGAAAGGCCTCTCTCCCCAACTGTAGGAGGGCAAAACCCAAGTTAAAGGGTCCTCTGGCCCGCGACGCTTTCTTAGATTCCGTACTTCATCAGGCTGTATAACTGCTGTCCCCTTAAAAACCTGTGAGGAAGGCTACCCCCAAGCGCATATATACAAAATTGGTACGGTCCATTACTAGAAGCCTTCCCCTGCAAAATCCCCTAAAGGTGTAACTGCAAAACTGGCTGGCCTGTAATTCCAGGGACAAAATTTGCCTACACGACAGCCCAGGGGGTATTACCAAATTTGGGCGCTGGGTGAGCACTGTAAAAATTTTGTAAAATAACCTAACGAAACCCATTCGCTTCCCCCCCCAGGGTTTGCCTCTGGGAGTGGGTTAGGTTTTTGAAGAAGGCCAGACATTCAAGACCCCCGGGGAAGGGGGTTCCCCGTTGCTATCCCGTTTCAAGGGAGGTAAGGGTTTGGTAAGGTTTGTGTTCCCTTTCCTCCTGTGGCAAAAATTACCCCCAAAAAAAAACCATAAAACTTTGGGAGCACACCCCCTAACGGGCGAAACGTCGTACCTTAAAACTTGGGGAAAGGGGAAAGCTCGGAGAAAACAACAAGTTCAACAAAATCCCAACAAGAAGTGACTATACCCGGCAGGGGAAAAGGCGTAAGGCCTCTTACCCATACTGTAGGAGGGCAAAACCAAGTTTTGAAGGTGGGTGCTCACTGGTATGGTGAGGGAGCACAGTGTTGAGGGAGATGGTGCTCACTGGAGTGGGAGGAGTCAGTGTTTAGGGTGATGTGCTCACTGGGAGTGGTGAGGGGGCACAGTGTTGGGGTGATGGGCTCATGTAGTGGAGGGAGTCAGTGGAGGGAGATGGGCTCACTGGTAGTGGTGAGGGAGCACGTGTTGAGGGAGATGGGCTCATGGTAGTGGTAGGGACTCGGGGTTTAGGGGGGATGGGGCTCACTGGTGGTGGGAGGGGCACAGTGTTGAGGGGGGGTGGGTCACTGGAGTGGGGAGGGAGCACTTTAGGGGTTTTTCTCCTGGTAGTGGTGAGGGGGCACAGGGTTTAGGGTGATGGTGCTCACTGGGGGGTGGTGAGGGAGCACAGTGTTTAGGGTGATGGTGTCACGGTATGGTGAGGAGCTCAGTGGGGAGGGGGTGGTGCCACGGAGTGGGGAGGGAGTCAGTGTTGAGGGTGATGGTGTCACTGGTAGGGTGAGGGGCAAGTGTTGAGGGTGATGTGCCACTGGTAGTGGTGAGGGAGCACAGTTTTGAGGGGGTTTTTGGGCCCCGGGGGTGAGGGAGCACAGGTTGGGGTGATGGGGTCCTGGTATGGGGAGGGAGCACAGTCGTTTTAGGGTGATGGTGCTCACTGGTAGTGGTGAGGGGGCTAGTGTTGAGGGTGATGGGGCTCACTGGAGTGGGGAGGAGCACAGTGTTGAGGGTGATGGTGCCACGGGATGGTAGGGGGACGGTTGAGGGTATGGGGCCAGGATGGTGAGGGAGCTCTGTTTAGGGAGATGGTCCACTGGTAGTGGTGAGGAGCCAGTTTGAGGGGGAGGGGGCTCACTGGGAGGGTGAGGGGTCTTTTTAGGGGATGGTGCTCCTGGTGGGGGTGAGGGGCACAGTGTTTTAGGTGATGGGGGCCACTGGGAGTGTGAGGGGGCACAGTGTTAGGGTGATATGCTCACTGGGAGGTGAGGGAGCACAGGTTGAGGGGGATGGTCCACTGGTGTGGTGAGGGGGGCACGTGTTAGGGGGATGGGCTCACTGGGGTGGTGAGGGGCACATGTTGAGGGTGATGGTCTCATGGTATGGGGAGGGAGACAGTGTTTTAGGGCGACCATCAGTACAATAACCAGAAACCAATCAGTACAAAAACCGACGACCAATACAGTACAAAAAACAGACACCATACAGACAATAACACAAGACCGTACAAACAATAACACAGACGACCCAAAACAGACAAAAACAAAAAACACCCGTACAGTACAATAACACGAAGACCAATACAGTACAATAAAAACAGACACCATACAGACAATAAAAAACAGACGACCAAACGTACAAAACACAGACACCGTACTACGTAATACAGACGACCATCAGTACAGTAAACAGAAGACCAGTACAGTAACAAGACGACCAGTACAGTA
Source organism: Cherax quadricarinatus (assembly GCF_026875155.1). Taxonomy (NCBI): domain Eukaryota; kingdom Metazoa; phylum Arthropoda; class Malacostraca; order Decapoda; family Parastacidae; genus Cherax; species Cherax quadricarinatus. The sequence continues at coordinate 9,114 of NW_026493129.1, forward strand.
ACACAGAAACCAATACATAACACAAACCTACAGTACAGTAAAACCCAAGACCAGTACACTAACACAGACGAAGAGTACAGTACAGTAACATGAAGACCATACGTAACACAGCGACCCGTGAGTAAAGTAACACAGAAGACCATACAGTAACACAAGACCATTCAGAACACGACGACCATACAGTAAAATAAAAACAGAAGACCATTACGTAACACAGACACCATACAGAAACAAAACCAATACAGTAACACGACTACCATTTCAGCACAGTAACCAGAAACCAGACAGTAACACAGACACCGTACAGTACATAAAAATAGAAAACATACTGTAACACGACGCCATACTGTAAAGAAAACAGAAAACATTTCAGTAACACAGAAGACCAGTACATAACACAGACACCAGTACAGACTACACAGAGCCAGCACGTACAGTAACACAGAAACAAAACAGCAACACAGGCCCCTTCGAACACAGACGACCAAAAAGACAGTAACACAAAGACCCGACGTAACACGACGACCATACATACATAAGAAGAGACTAGAAGTCAGTAACAAAAAAGACCAAAAAGTAACACAGCGAAAAGTACAGTAACACGACGACCCAAAAATACAGTAACACGAGACCTACATAACACGACGACCAGTACAGTACAGTAACAAAAAAAACCAGAACAGTAACACAGACGAAAAAGACATAACACAGCGACCGAACAGTAAGTAACACAGACGCCAGCACAGTACAGAACACAGACGACCATCAGTACAGTAACCGACGACCCAAAACATACAGTAACAAAGACGACCAGGCAGTACAGTAACCAGAGCCAGTACAGTACAGTAACACAGACGACCAATAAGTACAGTAAAAAAGGCGACCATACAGTACGTAAAACAGACGCCAGTTTTATACATAACAAAAAACGACAAAACAGTACAAAAACACACAAGACCTTTTCAGTCAATCACACAAACCAGTAAAAACAAAACACAACGACCAAAACAGTACAAAACACCAAAAACCAGTACAGTACAAAACGCACAAGACCTACATACAATAACCACAAGACCGACAGTACATAACACAAAGACCAAACAGCAAAAGACACAAGACCAAAAAAACAATAAACGACGACCAATACAGCACATTAACACAAAACCGTACGTACAATAACACACAAGACCAATACAGTACAATAGCACACAAGACCAGTACAGTACAATAACACAGACGACCAATACAGTACAATAACACACAAGACCAGTACAGTACAATAACACACAAGACCAGTACAGTACAATAACACACAAGACCAGAACAGTACAATAACACACGAGACTAGTACAGTACAATAACACAGACGACCAGTACAGTACAATAGCAGTACAGTACAGTACAATAACACACAACACCAGTACAGTACAATAACACACAACACCAGTACAGTACAATAACACAGACGACCCAAAACAGCACAATAACACACAAACCTTTCAGACAATAACAAGACACCAATACAGCCATAACACACAAAACCCCTAAGTACAATAACCAAAAAGACCAGTACAGTACAGTAACAAGACGACCAGTCAGTACAATAACAAGAAGACCAGTCAACAATAAACACACAAGACCACAGTACAGGAACTCAACGCCAGTACAGTCAATAACCGAAGACCATACGTCAATAACACAAAACCAGTACAGTACAAAACACACAAGACCACATGTACAGTAACACAGACACCATACAGTACAATAAAAACGAAGACCATACAGTACAATAAACAGAAGACCAGTACAGTACAATAAAACCAAAAAAGGGGAGTACAAAAATAACACGAGACCAGTACGTACCATAAAACAGAAACCATACAGTATAGAATAAGAACTAAAACATAAAAACGAAGGAACACTGCGGAATACCTTCGGGCCCATGCGAGGCGGTCCAAGTCTCCCACCGGCTTTAACCATGCACCCAACCTAGCAGGGCAGGTCACCCCGCTTAAAAGGGGGGAACCCCCAACCGCCGGTAGACAACTTTCGGTCCACTCACACCCACCCACATCCACTCATGATTTTTTCCAACCTATTTTTTTAAAACAAAACAACGTTCTGGCCCCATAACGTACTCGGGAGTTTGTTCCACTCATCCCCAATCTCTATTACCAAACCAGTACTTTCCTATATCCTTTCCCTGAATCTGAATTTTTTTTCCAACTTAAAAACCATTGCTGCGAGTCCTGTCTAGGCAGATATTTTCAGCACACTATTACATCCCTTTATTTATTCGTGTCTTCCATGTTTACACCTCAATCATACTCACCCACATCGCTAATTCTACGTCTTTCTAGAGAGTGCAGATTCAGGGCGCTTAGTCTATCCTCATAGGGAAGGTTTCTGATACATGGGATCAACTTTGTCATCCTCCTTTTACATTTCCAGAGAATAAATACAGCTACCAGTAACAATACAGTAACAACAGAAGCCCATACAATAAACACAGACGACCAGTACAGTAACACAGAAGACCAATACAGTAACACAGACGACCAGTACAGTACAGTAACACAGAAGACCAGTACAGTAACACAGATGACCAGTACAGTAACACAGACGACCAGTACAGTAACACAGACGACCAGTATAGTACAGTAACACAGAAGACCATACAGCAACACAGTAGGCCATTACAGTAACACAGACGACCAGTACAGTACAGTAACACAGAAGACCAGTACAGTACAGTAACACAGGAGACCAGTACAGTAACACAGACGACCAGTACAGTACAGTAACAGACGACCAATACTGTAACAGTAACAAAGAAGACCAAGAACAGTAACTCAGACGAACAGTACATAACACAGACGATACCAGTACCGTACAGTAACACATACCGACCGGGCAGTGCAGTAACAGTAACACCGACGACCAGTGCATACAGTAACACCAGACGACCAGTACAGTATCAGTAACAAAGACGACAATACAGTACAATAGCACACAAGACCAGTACAGTACCAATAACAAGACGACCAATACAGTACAATAACACAATGACCAGATACAGTACAATAACAGACACGACCAGTACAGTCCAATAACACACGAGACTAGTACAGAACAATAACACAGACTACAAGTACAGTACAATATCACCCAAGACCATACAGTAAGTAACACAGACGACCAGTACAGTACAGTAACACAGACGACCAGTACAGTACAATAACACAGAAGGCCAGTACAGTACAATAACACAGATGGCCAGTACAGTACAATAACACAGATGGCCAGTACAGTACAATAACACGACGAGCAGTACAGTACAGAAATACAGACGACCAGTATAGTACAATAACACAGACGACCAATACAGTACAATAACACACATGACGAGTACAGTACAATAACAGACACGACCAGTACAGTACAATAACACACGAGACTAGTACAGTACAATAACACAGACTACAAGTACAGTACAATAGCACACAAGACCAGTACAGTACAGTAACACAGACGACCAGTACAGTACAGTAACACAGACGACCAGTACAGTAACACAGACGACCAGTACAGTAACACAGAAGACCAATACAGTAACACAGACTACCAGTACAGTACAGTAACACAGAAGACCATTACAGTAACACAGACGACCAGTACAGTAACACAGAAGACCAATACAGTAAACACAGACTACCAGTACAGTACAGTAACACAGAAGACCAGTACAGTAACACAGACGACCAGTGCAGTACAGTAACATAGAAGACCAGTACTGTAACACTGACGACCAGTACAGTAAAGTAACACAGAAGAGCAGTACAGCAACACAGAAGACCAGTACAGTAACACAGACGACCCGTACAGTACAGTGACACAGACGACCAGTATAGTACAGTAACACAACGACCCAGTAAGCCCACAACTAGCCCATTACAGTACACAACGACCAGTACAGTACAGTAATACAGAAGACCAGTACAGTAACACAGACGACCAGTACAGTACAGTAACACAGACGACCAGTACAGTACAGTAACACAGAATACCAGAACAGCAACACACTAGCCCATTACAGTAACACAGACGACCAGTACAGTAACACAGAAGACCAGTACAGTAACACAGACGACCAGTACAGTAACACAGAAGACCAGTACAGTAACACAGACGACCAGTACAGTACAGTAACACAGAATACCAGAACAGCAACACACTAGCCCATTACAGTAACACAGACGACCAGTACAGTAACACAGAAGACCAGTACAGTAACACAGACGACCAGTACAGTACAGTAACACAGACGACCAGTACAGTACAGTAACACAGAATACCAGAACAGCAACACACTAGCCCATTACAGTAACACAGACGACCAGTACAGTAACACAGAAGACCAGTACAGTAACCCTGACGACCATGTACAGTACTGTAAAGACGACCAAGTACGTACTAGTCTAAACAAAGAAGACCAAACAGTAAACACCAGACGAACAGTACAGTAACACAGACGACCAGTACAGTTCAGTAACACAGACCGACCAGACAGTACAGTAACACAGAAGACGCAGTACAGTGAACACAGACACCATACAGTACCAGTAACAGACTACCAGTACATTACAGAAACAAAGTAGACAGAACAGTAACACAGAGGCGAACCAATTAACAGTACAATAACACAGAAGACCAGTACAGTACAATACACAGAAGGCCAGTACAGTACATAACACAGAAGAACCAGTACCTCTCAATAACACGACGAGCAGTACTGTACAGTAATACAGACCGACAGATACCTACAGTAACAAAGAAGACCAGAACAGTAACACAGAGGACGACCCAGTTAACTAGTACAATAACACAGAATACCAGTACATGTACAATTAAACACAGAAGGCCAGTACAGTAACAAATAACCCAGAAGACCATAGAGTACATTACACTACGAGCAGTACAGTACAGTAAAACAGACGACCATACAGTACACGTAATATACAGACGACCAGTACAGTAAAAGTAACCACAGAAGACCAGTACAGTATACACAGACGACAGTACAGTAACACAGAAGAACCAATACGTAACACAGACTACAGTACAGTACAGAACACAGACGACATACAGTACAGTAACACAGCCGACCAGTACATAAACACAGACGACCAGTAAAGTAACACAGAAGACAATACAGTAACACAGACTTACCAGTACAGTACAGTTCCTGCACAGAAGACCATTACAGTAACACAGAACGACCAGTACAGTAACACAGAAGACCAATACAGTAACACAGAACTTACAGTACAGTACAGTAACACAGAAGACCATACATTAACACAGACGACCAGTGCAGTACAGTAACATAGCGAAGACCAGCACTGTGAACACTGACACCAGTAACAGTAAAGTAACACAGAAGAGCAGTACACAACACAGAAGACACCAGTCTACAGTAACACAGACGACCCGTACAGTACAGTGACACAGACGACCATATAGTAGTAGTACAAAGACCGACCAGTACAGCAACACACTAGCCCATTACAGTAACACAGACGACCAGTACAGTACAGTAATACAGAAGACCAGTACAGTAACACAGACGACCAGTACAGTACAGTAACACAGACGACCAGTACAGTACAGTAACACAGAATACCAGAACAGCAACACACTAGCCCATTACAGTAACACAGACGACCAGTACAGTAACACAGAAGACCAGTACAGTAACACAGACGACCAGTACAGTAACACAGAAGACCAGTACAGTAACACAGGATCGACCAGTACAAAGTACAGTAACACATGAATACCCAAACAATCAACACACTAGCCCATACAGTAACACAGACGACCAGTACAGTAACACAGAAGACCAGTACAGTAACACAGACGACCAGTACAGTACAGTAACACAGACGACCAGTACAGTACAGTAACACAGAATACCAGAACAGCAACACACTAGCCCATTACAGTAACACAGACGACCAGTACAGTAACACAGAAGACCAGTACAGTAACACAGACGACCAGTAAAGTACAGTAACGACACCATACAGTACAGTAACCAAGAAGACCAGAACAGTAAAGCACACAGACGAACAGTACAGTAACACAGACGACCAGTACAGTTCAGTAACACAGACGACAGTACAGTACAGGGAACACAGAAGACATACATGACACAGACACCAGTAACAGTTACAGTAACCAGACTACCAGTACAGTAACAGTAACAAAAGAAGACCAGAACGTAACACAGACGACCATACAGTACAATAACACAGAAGACCAGTACAGTACAAAAACACCAGAAGGCCATACAGTACAATAACACAGAAGACCAGAACAGTACAATAACACGACGAGCAGTACAAGTACAGATAATACAGACGACCATTACAGTACAGTAACAAAGAAGACGCAGAACAGTAACACAGACTACCAGTACAGTACAAATAACACAGAACGACCAGTACAGTACAAACACCCAGGAAGGCCAGTACACGTACAATAACACCAGAAGACCCAGTAGAGTACAATAACACGACGAGCAAGTTCTCTAGTCACTCAGTAAAACATACGACCAGTACAGTATAAAAAATCAGTAATACAGACGACCCAGTAGCAGTAAATAACACAGAAGACCAGTACAGTAACACAGACACCAGTTTAAAAAAACAAGGTACACCCCCACAAAAAAGAACCCAAAATACAGTAACACAGACTACACAGTACAGTACAGTAACACCGTCTGAGAAAAGCAACACGTGTCAACAAAAATCCAACCAGAAGTGACTATAAACCCAAGGCAGGAGAACAAGGTCGTAAGGCCTCTCTAACCCATACTGAGTAATGGATGGGGCAAAAATCCAGTTGAAGGTCCTCTGTCACGACGTATAAGCGCGTTCTGTTAGATTCCGCTACTTCATCACAGGCTGTAGTAACTGCTATCCGCCTTGAACACTTTGGGGTTTTGAGGAAGGCTATCCCCCAAGCTGCTAAATATATCTAATTGGTACAGGTCACATTACTACAGAAGCCTCACCTTGCAATAATCCCCAAAAGAAAAAAATAAAAAAAAAAAAAAAAATAAAGGTGTAATACTGTCAAAACTGTGCTGTGAGTGCCTGTAATTCCAGGGACAAAATGTGGGGGGGGGGGGGGGGGGGGGCAGAGCAACACAGACAGTTGTATTACCACTTGGGCGCTAGGTGAGCACTGTAACAATTTGTAAACTAGACCCTAACGCAACCATTCCTTCCCCACCCCAGGGTTTGCCTCTGGGATGTAGGTTTGGTTTTTGTAGAAGTGCCAGACAGGTCAAGACCCCGCCCAGGTAAGAGGGGTTCCTGTTGCTTAGCATCTGTTGCAAAGGTTAGGTAAGGTTAAGTGTTCCCTTTCCTTCCTCCCTGTGAGGCGAAACATTACCACCCCAAAAGAAACCATAAAACTTGCCGTAGCACACCACTAACGGCGAAACGTCGTACTTAAAACTTAGGTACAAAAAGGGGTACAAGGCGTCTGGAGAAAGCAACAAGTGTCAACAAAAATTCCAACAAGAAGTGACCTATACCAAGGCAGGAGAACAAGGTCGTAAGCCTTGGAGGGCAAAATCCAAGTAGAAGGTCCTCTGGTCAGCGAAGCGTTGTCTTTCGTAGATTCCGCTACTTCATCAGCTGTAGTAACTGCTAGTCCTACTAGAACACTGTGAGGAAGGCTATCCCCCAACGCTGCTATATTATACTAATTGGTACAGGTCACATTAAGAACATAAGAAAAGCATAAGAAAGGAGGAACACTGCAGCAGGCCTGTTGGCCCATACTAGGCAGTCCTTTACAATTCATTACCACTAACAACATTTGACCAACCCAATTTTCAATCTACCCAAAGACAATACAGCTCTGATGTGCAAGTCCCTCTCAAATCCAACCAACCCCTCCCACTCATGTACTTATCCAACCTAAATTTGAAACTAGTACCCAAAGTCCAGCCTCAATAACCAACAAGGTAACGTTCCCACTCATCAACTACCCAATTTCCAACCAATACTTTCCTATGTCCTTTCTAAATCTAACGTATCTAAATTTAAATCCATTACTGCGGTTCTCTCTTGGAGAGAAATCCTCAAGACCTTATTAATATCCCCTTTATTAATACCTATCTTCCCCTTACACACTTCGATCAGGTCCTCCCCTCATTCTTCGTCTAACAAGTGAGAATTGTAACTTAAGAGTCTTCAATCTTTCTTCATAAGGCAAGAATTCCTAATGCTATGTATTAATTTAGTCATCCTACGCTGAATGTTTTTCTAACGAATCTATGTCCATTCTGTAATATGGAGACCAGAATTGAGCTGCATAATCTAGTGAGGCCTTACTAATTATGTATAAGCTGCATATGACCTCTGGACTTCTGTTGCTTACACTTCTTGATATCTAAATCCAGTATTCTATTTGCCTTATTACGTACGCTTAGGCATTGGCTGTCTTGGTTTAAGGTTGCTGCTTACCATAACCCCCAAGTCCCTTTTCGCAATCTGTATGGTTAAGTATACATTATTTAACTTATAAGTGCTAGGGTTTATGGACACTCCCGAGCTTCAGAACCTTGCATTTATCTACATTGAACTGCATCTGCCACTTGGCTGTCCAAAGAGTAGAGTTTGTCTAAATCCTCCTGAAGTTCCCTAACATCTACGTTTGAATCAATTACCCTACCTATCTTCTGTCATCGGCGAATTTGCTCATATCACTAGTAATTCCTTCATCAAGATCATTGATATATGATGATTGAGACACTTATGCAGCAAAATGGGAATCTTTATTCAGGAAACGTTTCCCCCACACAGTGGCTTCATCATCCATTACAAAGAGGAAGGCGTAAGGAGAGGAGGAGTATGAGGTAATCAGTCCCTCAGCCTGGAGTCGATGTGTTCAGTCCATCAATCTTGTAGAGTGTACAGCATAGGGCCGTAGACGTGGCTTATATACTGTAGTGAGGTGACTTGAAGCGGGTTTGGAGGGGGGATCATAGGGGAAAATCATCCACTAGTCGAAGTAGGTCTTTGTCCAAAGGTTGAACAAGCTTGAGGAATTTTTTGTAAGAAGATCCCATGATGCTGCAGTGTCTGACAGTTGTGATGAATGGTTTGAAAAACCGACAAGTTGAAGATTGAGACACTTATGCAGCATTGGAATTTTTATTCAGGAAACTTTTTCGCCACACAGTGGCTTCATCAGTCCATTACAAAGGGGAAGGCGTAAGGAGAGGAGGAGTATGAGGTAATCATCCCTCAGCCTGGAGTCGATGTGTTCAGTCCATCAATCTTGTAGAGTGTACAGCATAGGGCCGTAGACGTGGCTTATATACTGTAGTGAGGTGACTTAAACAGGGGGAAAGGCGGAATCATAGTGGTATCATCCACTAGTCGAAGTAGGTCTTTGTCCAAAGGTTGAACAAGCGTTGAGGAATTCTTTGTAAGAAGATCCCATGATGCTGCAGTGTCTGACAGTTGTGAGAAGGGTTTTTGAAAACCGACAATTGAAGATTGAGACACTTATGCAGCATATGGGAATCTTTATTCAGGAAACGTTCGCCCACACAGTGGCTTCATCATCCATTACAAAGAGGAAGGCGTAAGGAGAGGAGGAGTATGAGGTAATCAGTCCCTCAGCCTGGAGTCGATGTGTTCAGTCCATCAATCTTGTAGAGTGTACGCATAGGGCCGTAGACGGGGCTTATATACTGTATTGGGGTGACTTGAAGCAGGTGGAGGGGGGATCATAGGGGTATCATCCACTAGTCGAAGTAGGTCTTTGTCCAAAGGTTGAACAAGCGTTGGGGAATTCTTTGTAAGAAGATCCCATGATGCTGCAGTGTTGACAGTTGTGATGAAATGGTTTGAAAAACCCGACAAGTTGAAGATTGAGAAACTTAAGCAGCATATGGGAATCTTATTCAGGAAACGTTTCGCCACACAGTGGCTTCATCAGTCCATTACAAGAGGAAGGCGTAAGGAGAGGGGAGTATGAGGTAATAAAGTCCCCCAGCCTGGAGTCGATTGTGTTCAGTCCATCAATCTTGTAGAGTGAAACAGCATAGGCCGTAGACGGGGCTTATATACCCCCTCCACCTGCTTCAGTCACCTCAATACAGTATATAAGCCACTCAAACGGCCCTATCTTAAACTCTACAAGATTGATGGACTGAACAATCGACTCCAGGCTGAGGGACGATTACCTCATACTCCTCCCTCCTTAGCCTTCCTCTTTGGTAAGGACGATGAAGCCACTGTTGGCAAACGTTTCCTGAATAAAGATCCCTTTGGCTGCATAAGTTGTCTCAATCTTCAACTTGTCGGTTTTTCAAACCATTCATCCAACTGTCAGACACTGCAGCATCATGGGATCTTCTTACAAAGAATTCCCCCAACGCTTTTCAACCTTTGGACAAAGACCTACTTCGACTAGTGGATGATACCACTATGATCCCGCCTCCACCTGCTTCAAGTCACCTCACTACAGTATATAAGCCACGTCTACGGCCCTATGCTGTACACTCTACAAGATTGATGGACTGAACACATGGGACTCCAGGCTGAGGGACTGATTACCTCATACTCCTCCTCTCCTTACGCCTTCCTTTTTGGTAATGGACTGATGAAGCCACTGTGTGGCGAAACGTTTCCTGAATAAAAAATTCCCATATGCTGCATAATGTCTCAATCTTCAACTTGTCGGTTTTTAAAACCATTCATCACAACTGTCAGACACTGCAGCATCATGGGATCTTCTTAAAAAAGAATTCCTCAACGCTTGTTCAACCTTTGGACAAAGACCTACTTCGACTAGTGATGATACCACTATGATCCCACTCCACCTGCTTCAAGTCACCTCACTACAGTAATAAGCCACGTCTAGGGCCCCTATGCTGTACACTCTACAAGATTGATGGACTGAACACATCGACTCCAGGCTGAGGGACTGATTACCTCATACTCCCCTCTCCTTACGCCTTCCTCTTTGTAATGGACTGATGAAGCCACTGTGTGGCGAAACGTTTCCTGATAAAGATTCCCATATGCTGCATAAGTGTCTCAATCTTCAACTTGTCGGTTTTTCAAACCATTCATCACACACAACACATCATTGATATATATTATAAACAAACAACGGGCCCAAGACCGATCCCTGTGGAACCCCCACTTGTTACTGATCCCCACTCGGATTTAACCCCATTTTATGGACACTCTTTGCTTCCTGTCTGTGAGCCATGGGTTCGATCCACGAGAGCACCCTTCCCCCAATGCCCTGAGCTGCTACTTTCTTCAACAGTCTTTGGTGGGGGAACTCTATCAAATGCCTTACTAAAATCTAAGTAAATAATAAACAAATTCTTTATCGTGGTCAAGAGCCTCAAAAGCTTTACTGAACATAAGAACATAAAAAACCCTAAAATGTAGGAACACTGCAGAAGGCCTACTGGCCCACACGAGGCAGGTCCCTATCAAAACGACCTCCACCCAAAGCTACTCAAGAAACAACTCCCGCACCCCCCAAACCAACCAAACCCACCCCCCCACCACTCACATTTGTCCAGTCTCTTCTTAAAGCTACCCAAGGTCCTAGCCTCTATCACCCCACTGGGAAGACTGTTCCACGCATCTACAACTCTGTTAGAAAACCAGTACTTACCTATGTCCTTTCTAAATCTAAATTTATCCAACTTAAATCCATTATTCCTGGTTTTACCTGGTTCAAAACCCCCCAGTACTTTATTAATGTCCCCTTGTTTATGCCCGTCATCCACTTATACACTTCAATGATATCTCCCCTCATTCTACGCCTCCCCCAGAGAGTGGAGATTTTTAAGGGTTTAAGTCTATCTTCATACGGGAGGTTCCTTACACAGTAAATCATTTTAGTCATTCTTCTCTGTATGTTCTCTAATGAGTCTATGTCCATCCTGTATAAGGGGGCCAAAACTGAGGGAGCATAATCTAAATGAGGCCTCACTATGATGTATAGAGCTGTAAAATAACTTTGGACTTCTGTTACTTTTACTTTTTGAGATAAATCCAAGTAATCTGTTGGCCTTGTTGCGCACACTGAGGCACTGGGTGTCTTGGCTTTAGATTTCTGCTTACCATGACTCCTAAGTCTTTTTCACATTCTGTATGACCAAGCTCTACTTCACCTAGATTATAGCTTCGAGGGTTATTTTCATTACCAAGGGGAAGTACCTTACACTTATCCACATTAAACTTCATCTGCCTTTTCTCAGACCAAGACATTAATTTGTTCAAATCGTCCTGGAGTTCATTGATATCCTCCTCAAGGGGAATTATACGGCCTATCTTTTTATCATCAGCAAACTTCCCCATGTCACTAGTAATCCCTTCATCAAGGTCATTAATGTAAATTATGGGAAAAAGAGAGGGCCCCAAAACTGATCCTTGTGGAACGCCACTAGTGACTAATCCCCATTCAGATTTCACTCCATTAATGGTAACTCTCTGCTTTCTATTGGTAAGCCATGCCTCAATCCATGCTAGAACTTTACCTCCTATTTCCATGAGCTGCCCCTTTCTTAAGAGTCTCTTGTGAGGTAACTCTGTCGAAGGCTTTACTAAAATCCAAATAAACAATATAAGAACATAAGAATGTAGGAACACTGCAGAAGGCCTACTGGCCCATACGAGGCAGGTCCTTATCAAAATGACATCTCCTAAAGCTACT
>NW_026493134.1:0-13563 GCF_026875155.1 Cherax quadricarinatus
CATGTTCTTTCTCGTTTCACCCATCTGAGATTTTGCCCATCTGTGGCGAAGTAAATAAGTGCAATGTACAAACTCGATATCTGATTGTTCATTATGTATCTGGTCCTTATGAGGATTTGAGGTGACATTAGGACCAGTGTTCCGTAACACCTGTCCTTTACATTTCACCCTTCCGAGATCCTGTCAGCCCATGTCGAAAATAGGGTATGCCGGGAACGTCTAAAATTAAACATCCCTTTATGTAGGCGAAAGTATACCAATGTTAGCATTCAATTTCTCTTTCCGTTATGAGGGCGTAAATTATGATAGCCCGTTTACACAATTTAGCCCATTGGAAAATTGAGTTTTCACTCCTCAGTTTCACCATATCGGTTATTCTGAAAAGTACATTTTTGTTTGTGTGTGTATGTAGTAGCCTGCACTCAAGTTTTTCCTGATCCGTTCCTCACTGCTTCTTCCTCGGAAATTCTGTTCTCACAAGTTTGTCCCTTAGAGGAATTCATCCTTCCTCAGGCGATTCATCGGGGGCATCAGTGAAGTGCTCCATCCAAAATGCTTGTTGGAATTCTCATTGATCCATTGTCCACAGCTCCTTTAGCTGTCTTGATTTCACGAAAAATAGTTGACTGTACAAGGATGTGTAGAATGTTCCTTTGTGTCTGCCTCTGTTTCTCGATTGCCAGAAGCTGTTCTCTTCTGATGCCTTGAGTTTTCGTTTTCTGCAAGCCCTAAGACTTGAAGAAATTCCATATATCCTTTAGGAAGTTTTCAAACAAACAGGCTCCCAACCGTACCTGCACAAATTCGTTTGATCCTTAATGCTAAGAAGTAGGGTAGTGATTGACTTCAAGTTCTTGGGTACGACGAATATCCATAGAAAGTATTGATGGGCATTACCTGGTTTGTAATAGGTTTTGCTGTATATTTCTCTCTCCTTATTCAGGTAAGACACTGTATCCAGGAATGGCAGATCTGTACGCTTGTCCTGAAGTGAACTTCAGGGATGGTGGGTGCTCTTTTTGCCCTGTTTTTAATTCTTCCACCCTTTCGTCTCCCCCTCTTATCACAGTAAACGTCATCTATGTATCTCATGTAGGTAACTGTGTCCGGTCCCTTCTCTCTCTACCTTTCCAAAGTGCAGTGTACAAAAATTTCTGCTACAGCAACGCTCACAGAAACCTCTATTACTGTTCCTATCTTTTGCCTGTAGCCCTTTACTGTTAAATTTAAGGACAGTATCCTTCATAATGTGAACTAGTGCTTCTGCACGATTTGGCCACTGGGCGGCTTTTTTGATTCCCAACTTTAAAAAATCCTCTCTAATCTTATCTATGTTTTTCCTCATAGAACTCTGATACCGCCCTTTTGCCGCTTCTTCTTGTGGTATAGATGAATACGGGGAATATATCCAAAGAGTTTCATCCTTAGGTCTGTCGGGGCTGTCCTTACTTATTTCATTATTTTTCCCACTTCCGGTAGCAACATGTGTAGTATCCCTGATTCTTTCCTGCGAATGTTCTTGTAGTGGCTTCAGCAGGGCTGATATCCCACACCTTGTCTAGGGTATGGTTGGTGCTGCACATCCTGAGAACACTGGTCTAGTCTTGAACGTCCCTGTTTCTGTGCCCTTGACCATATGTATCTTGGGAAGAAAGTACATGTTAGGTATTCTGGATTTAAAACTGAGTAGCCTCTCTCTTAAGGCTACTGATATAACTCCTCTCTTCCCCTCGTTGTTATATAGGTCTAAAATTAGTTCTTTACCACTGTTCTTAAATTTCCTGAAATGTAATTTCTGGTTCTGCTAATTCTTTATGTTTCCCTATTAACATGCTTGTTACCTGCTTTTATGTCGTTGGACCCTTGTCTACATCCGAGATCACTATGTCTTCCCTGCTCTTCAGGGTCTTACCATAAGAACATAGGAAAGAAGGACACTGCAACAGGCTACTGATCCATGCGATGGAGGGCCATGTCCCCCCCCCCCGGATTAGTCTCCAATGGGACCCACCCCCCAGAGTATCCCATTTGGACCCACCCCAGTCCTGGTTCAATCCCCACGCAAGGATGGTAGCACTGTACCAGACCCAGCAGCTCAAGCTAGTAAGGTCCAACTTCACCCACCCACACCCTACTCATGTTTTTATCTAACTAATTTTAAAACTAACAAAGTTTTGCCTCATATCTGTACTCGGGAGGCTTGTTCATCATCCACAACTCTATTACCAATCCAGTACTTTCCTTATCTACTGAATCCGAATTTTTCCAACTTGAAACCATTGCTGCGAGTCCGTCTTGGTGGAAATTTTCAGCACACTATGTACATCCCGTTATTTATCCTTGTTTTCCATTTATACACCTCGATCATATACCTTCTAAATTCTACGCCTTTCGATAGAGTGCAGATTCAGGGCCTTCAGTCATCCTCATAGGGAAGATTTCTGATAACATGGGATATCTTTGTCATCCTCCTTTGGTTTTTTTTTTACCGTTTTCCAAGAGCATTGATATACCATTCTGTAATACGATGACCAGAAACTGAGCAGATAGTCGAAATGAGGGCCTAAACCAAGGATATTATAGAGTTGTAGAAAACCCCGGGACTTCTTTATTTATACTTCTAGATATGAAGCCTGAATTCTGTTAGCTTTATTGCGAACACTATGCACTGTTGTCTTGGTTTTAGGTTACTGCTAACCAGAACTCCTAAATCCTTTTCGCAAGCGGTAGTATTAAGATTATATTATTTAGTTCATATGTGGCATGGTTATTTATCTGTCCAACAATTTGAACTTGCATTTGTGAATGTTTAAAAACTGCATCTGCCACTTCTCCCACCATTGCGTCAGTTTATTCAAATCATCCTGGAGTTGCTCTATTGTCCGCATTAATGTTTTGGACTGGACCTATTTTGGTGTCACCAGCAAATTTGCGTAGAGTCGCTATTTTTTCCCTCAATTCTATGTCGTCTATGTAAAATTGTGAACAACAACGGGCCCAACACTGACCCTGAGGAACATCCCCTTGTGGGGACGTGCCCATTCTGTTTTTCTCCCCATTTATGCAAACTTTTCTGCTGTCTTTTTGTCCACGACCCTCAGGAAAATTGTTAGCCAAAACCGATTCTGTGTTCGATGTTTCTAATTATTATATTCAGGTCTAAGACAACAATTTAAACTTTTTCTCTGACATACATCGACACACCACCACCCTTCCTGTTGGGCCCCAATCAATGTGGAATAGTTTATACCCTGTATGTAGCATTCAGAAGGCATTTCTCTATCTGTCAGGTTGAACTGGTCTCTGTATACCATTAATATCTATATTACTACACTTGCAATTAATTTTAGTATCTATCTTATTTCTTAGTCTCCTACTATTTGTATGGTAAAACATTAAGGGTGCTAGTCCACTCGTGCCCTCTACTATCTCTCTTTGTTTGTTGATCAAGTGATTTACAATTACTAGAACTTATTTTGATATTGTTTTTAAACATTATCCCCTGAGGTATCCCGGTTAATTACTGCAGTTTTTAGCCCTAATGCTGGCAGCCTGGATTGTTTCCCACAAACATCCATAGACCTCTATAATCTATCAGTTTTAAGTCCTAGACAAATCAACAATTACCCTCTCAATTGAATTGGCTATTGCAATCCACTCACCCCAGGGAGAGATGAACCCCATCCTTGCATACCATACCACGTTTGCCAAGAATAAGGTCCCGTGATCAATTGAATGGGATTGCAAAGATCATTGCTAGTAACTGTCTTGACCGCGATTGATACCTATTCCCTAGACATCCATTCATTTGCCACTCCCTTTCTCGGAAGATGCCTACATATGACTCGGATCCCTCCCTTTAGACCTAACTCTTCTATGGCTGACCTGTACTTATCCAAGAGTCCTCTCTCCTGCCTTCCCTATGTTCATTCCCCCAGCACTAAGACAGTTAATGGGCTGTTACCATTACTGACATAAATATTATCCATACCTGCGGACTATGTGCCAACTCCAGCTCCAGGAAGGCACACGCTCTGTCTGTTACAAAATGCACGGTCCATATCTTACCTGAGAATCGCTACTTTAAAATATTCTTACCTTGAATTAGGGGGAATCCAGTGGTACCGTCAACCTCACTAACCACTGAAGTAACACTCGTCTTGGAGAAAACAGAGGAATCGATTTCTACCTTCACATCTTCTCTATTAACTCTCCTCATCACTTGCTTTAAGACTAGTTCTATATCTCCTATGCTTCATTTTCCTTAGTGCTTGTTTGATATCGTCCATCTTTTTCTTCAGTCCTTGGAGTCTCATGGCTGGTTCCATCTCTACCCTGAGCGGCCTCATATTCTTCCGTCTCTCTCTTGTCATATCTGAAACGAAAGCTCTTTCAAAGTCTCTATTAATCGGTTTTTTCTAGTGTTGCTATGGTTTCCCCTAGTTTGTGTTCTCTATTCTGGCCGGTTGGTTGGGTGGGTGCCAGTACGAAAGACAGGCCTTGCCTTAACATTGATTTTTCCCTGTTTGTTATAAGGATGTTTTTATATCATAGCTCCACCAGTTCAGGTAACTTGGGTAATTGTCTGGGCGCTTCAGTACTTTTTCTGGTATTCATGGTTGGTAATGGCATTTCTGTTTACAGGGGTCGGGGAGTGGTGGGTGGGCGTTTCCACTCTCCTTCCACTGGTTTGGGAAGTGTCCTGTTCCACGCTGTGGTAATAATTCATAGAGGGGGCTGAAAAAAAATGTTGTACATCTTTTATAACTTTGTCTGTAATTAGAGTTCCCCCTCTGATAGTTTAGTTCTGGAATTTATAGTTTGGTTGTGTGGGTTTAGTAGGTGGAATCCCGTAAAATTGTTTAATTTCTTGTAGTTTTCTCTTTTTTTTTTTATCTGCTTGGTATTTCTCTAGGTTATTAGTTTTCACACTTTTGGTTTCGTATTCTTGTTTTCTATTATCAACTAAGGTTTTCAATGTCTATTTTAGGGTTTTGATCTCTGTGGACCTCTACGGTTCAATCCTATTTTTTATATCGTGCTTTTCCTATGTTCTGCTAGAGCATTCAGTCTCTATATGTGGCTGTGGTTTAATCGTTTTTCCCTTAGTGTTACCTTGCATTTCTTTCTCTTGTCGGCGTCGTTTCTATATCCAACACTTCCTGCCATTGTACCAAAAGGTGATCTAGTGTTGTGTTTTAACTCTGGTAAGTCTCCTTCAGCATTACCTACTTCTGCAGGGGTGGAGTGCTGGTTGGTCGCGTCTTGGCTGTTTGTGGAAAGTCTAGGGCGGAAGTAGCAAATGTCCTTCGCGGTGGTCTACCCCAAAACTCCATTCATGTTAAATTCTTCATTTCATTGATCTTATCAGTATATGTTCTAAAGCTACTTTTCATTCCCAGTGGGTCTTTTGCGGATAGGGACTTGGAGTGATCTCTTTTTTTCTGCGTTCATCGTGGTTAGAAGCCTTCTGGATAAGGGGCAAGAGTCTGGCTTGCTAGCTAACCTGAGAGTTCTTTAGCCCTTTTATAGATTTCCCCGCTTTTCACAACCTTGGAAATATCGTAGCTTAACTGTAATAACTTTCCAGTTCCCTATATTGTTGTCTCCTACATAGCGGCTGCCTTGTTCTCTCTCCTGCTCAGTATTTCTTTGGCCTCATTCCCCTCATCTTCATCAGGCAGTGGGTCAGTTATTCTTTTCCGTTAGTCTATTTTTTCTGTCGAGGTCTCAAGGGAAGGTGGTTTCAACATTCCTTCATTGGTGTCTGTACTGCTGAGCGGTTGTCCAGGCCCCTTTGAAAAATCTACGAGGGTTCTCAATCGCCTTGGTTCCCTCCACTCAGCAAGGTTTTTCTTCGTGCTTCTCTGTACCCTTGTCCAAACGCACCACTCTCCGGTGAGATTGCATTGCCCCCTCACTTGAAGCCTCCAGCTGTGGTTCTCCATCCTTGGTTTCCGTAGATGTGTGCAAGGTAGGCCAGGTTTCTTGCCAGTACCCCCTGTTCTCTCGTTGTCTTCTCTGGTGTCTGTTCCATTTGGCCCTTATACACTATAATTGTCGGTTCTGTAATACATCTAGTCTTATTCTGAAATGAGGAGATCCGATCACATTGTTTGGAATGTTCTTGCCAAGAATAAGGTAGGGAAGTAGATGTTAGGTGCCCCAGACATAAACAGTGCCAGTTGTTAGCAAGATTGAGTATTATAGGAAGAGAATATAGTCAGCACACAAACCCTAGTAATAAAGTGGATACATTGTGAACTAAACCATTATTAACATGACAATTATAAAAAATTAAGTCATACGTCATGGCGATATATATAGCTGTATCTGGCATTTGTCATAGGAATTTTTCCGTGAAAGTTAAAAGGAAAAAGGTTACAGCATATTCTTTAAAGTAATGGAGACATATATAGTTTATCCATGGGTAGACAACCATAGTTTATTTCTTTCCTCCAGACTCTTTGTGCAGATGCTGATTAACCCAAGATGGCAGGGACACAGACCCTAATTCCTTGGGTGGAACCTTGATACTTATGATAATCAGTACCCATTCGTATTTGCATCAGTTTTAGGGTCATGCGCAAAAGACTCGGTTATAAACGAATGAGCTTGAATAATCCACAACTACCATTATATAATGAATACTTATCATGTTTTATAATTGCCGATTCTAAAATATTTCTTTCTAGCCATAAAGTACATGGAACTAGGACTGGCTGCTGACCAAGTAGCAGGATTGTTGCAAACTCATGTGTGGTTGAATATCGCATTTGATTCTTGATCTGTTCTTACTGAATACTGATGGCGTATTATTCTAATATCTAGAGGTTTGCCAGTCTGTCCCATAAAGGATAAGTTACAACCGTGTCACCCAACACTGTAAACACCACCAACACTGTAAACACCACCAACACTGTAAACACCACCAACACAGTGTTGCGGAAATTCTCGATCAACATACTCTTAACACTGTGAATTCTTAAGAACAATTTATTATTGAATTTTTTTTAGGGCATTCGGAAGGACTGATAAATTCTCATTTATCAGTATTAACAGACCAGTCCATTTTTGGTCTGAGGAGTTTTTCTTGGTTCACTCCTATGATAAATTTTCCCAGTTACCAGTAAAGTAGTTCCTTCAAACTTCTTAGGGTAACATAGCTTTGTGGCAATATCAAAGATTTTCACTAATTGTCCTCAATCAAGTATTCAGGACTTACACACTCGGTAAGCACTCAAAAAACATAGTAAGGACCTTCTTTTCGTAGTTGCAGTAGTAGTGTATATATGAAAAACACTACATTTCGAGGCCTTGTTATATACCGTAAAAACAATCATTCAATCCATTCCGGTGAATGCAGATATTATGTATGGTATGTGCACTGTCCACTCTGCTTCCCTACCACGATAAAACGAAAAACAAAAAGAGAACGCAAACAAAAGATCCCCGTCACCGTCCCCTCCCCCCTCCTCTTAGATTTTATTGGTTTCTTGAATTTAATAGATAGAAAAAGGACAGTTAAATCCACGGTAACAATGTGTTCAGGTCCTAATAATCTGGCCAAAGGACACAAGGTGTCATCATGTATCTGAAGCAAAAGCTTCCACTGGGCAGGATATCTTATAACACTTAGTCTCAAAGAACTCCCATATCTAGATTTGCTATATAGGAGATACAATGGATTTTCCCATAGCCAGTCCTAGCTTTTGAGGTAATATTCATCTAATTTTTCTTCCAGATAAACTAATCAGGAACAAGATTGGGAAACAAATGCTGTGACATCAAAAACTTACAACAAAAAGTTGGTAAAATAGTTAGAACATTATATTCATTTTTCAATTTTTCATGAAGTCAACGTTGTTTTATGTGTGCTTTCGTTATGTTGCCAAACATTGGAGTTAGTATTTTTACCATCCATTTGAAAATCAAAGGTTCGACCATCACACAGAGTTAATAATAGATAATGCTGGTAAGCCGACTTATGGGTTTTAACTGAGCTATACAATGTAAAGGTGTGTCCGCCGGACGTAACTGATAACCGTTTAATTAAGGGGAGTTAAGTTTCTCTGTTTTCCAATAACTTACTCATTTTTGGGACTATATTCTACCTTGTCCATAATTAATATCGCCTTTGCTAGGTCGCCTTCGTATGGATCTGATCTTTCCTTAAATTAATTTTATGGACTTAATAAAGCTTTGAGGGGGACAATTCGGTTCCACAGTCTGAGCAACGCCACCATATACCATGTCTTTGCAAATGTGAACAATTTAGGTGGTAGATCCCCTTGTTTTTCTCCGATGATTGCAAAAAGTCTAGGCAAAGGTTAACATAATTAATAAACCCACTAGTAAGCGCGCGCTTAATCCATACGTAGGGCTGTCTGTTGGTCTCGGGTAAGCACAGACTAGACTGGTTAATAGCGAAATTCGGGGTTAGCGTGTTGGATACACCAACTGTTTCCTTTTTTCCTGTAAGCATTCGATTTTACGCTCATTATCTAAACCTCTATAAATGTAATCTAATTCTTGTTCTTCCACTATGTGGCTCCATGTAAGAGGACTTATGCTTGGCCTTTCTCACTTCTATTAACTTTTTCTTTCGTTGTTAACAAAAAATTAATTTTCTTTTGAATTACTAACTTGTGGAGTTGATCGAAAGGGTCGAAAGACAGATTACTCTAATGTTATGTAGCATCGATTTAGGTAATACCCTGTTCAATGAGCCACTTTCGTAAAATCCACTAATTTTAAAGTTTTATGGGCCTTAAGAGGTCAGATTTGTAAAAAGGAAAACGCAAGAATTAGGGACAAGTATATTATAATGGAAAAATTAATATTATTAGAAGAACCTTCGATCAGGGTTTAGTAAAAAGTAATGAGGGTAATGAGGAATTGTTTAACAGTTATATGTTTGGGTGATTTAAATTAATAAAGCCCGGTTTTCCAGCGAGACCTATTATTAGCTCGGTGGTGGTAGGCGACTTCTGCGTTTTTTAAAAGAGTTGACAAAAATATTAACTCCAGTGCTGGCAACATTTCTCAAGCGCATATAATAAGAGCGTTGAACCTCATTGAAAAAACTGAAAATGTGAACATGTCTAACATTTTACAACCGAGTTAGTTTTGAGGTCACGGCTTTGTTTACTGAGTGCTTTTCCTAATGTATTCTATTTGAAGAATTAGACAAGTTGCCAAGCCATTCATAAGAACATTATTACTGAGTGATTAAGTTATGTGTATCTCATTGCAAGTTGAGTTTGAAGGGGAAATTATTACACTCAATGACAGGGTAATGGTTATGGGAAATCCATTTCCTCAAATATTAAGCAATGTATATATAGAGCTTCTTTGAGACCAAGTTGTTGAACGATATCCTGCCCCGTGGAAGCTAAGTGGTTCAAATATGTGATGACTTCTTGTATCTTTGGCCAAGTATTAAGACCAGACACATTTTTAAGTAGACTTAACTTCTTGTCCTTTCTATTAAATTTCCCATAGAGACAGAAGTGGACTTCAAATTTTCATTCTTGAATGAAAAATTTTTCAGGGAAACTCCTAAGTCACAAGCCAGATACATCTATACTCAGAATGTTAATTATTTTATGAAAGTTCTGAAGGTCTGGATTTTGTTTTAACTGGTGTTACGGGTGCCATGAGTGACTGTCCTTACAACATGAAAACAAAATCTAGTTCATAGGCTCATGTTGTTTGTTAGAATCAATAGGGAGTAGATAGGGATTGGACCGTACGTTGTGTTGTGGTCTTGAGGCTTGGGACAAGGTACGCAGTGGCTCTTAACCACCGTACCCACAAGGACATTACCTTCTAAACATTGTAAAAATCTCTCGTCGGTCGATGCATGCAGGGGAGGAGATGAAATAGCTGACACAACCTGCCTGAATGCTGGCAGCCTGCGATCAAAATGTCCAGCGTTAGCTAGGCGCCAAGGTATTGTCCAGTGTGGGTTACGAGTGGTTTTTTAGAGCACTGCGTTACCTTGATCCCAAGGTTCATAGGTTCGAATCTCCTTCGACCCAGGGATTAGTTGTTTGTGAATATTTCGCTGTTCTGTGAACTCTAAAACATATATATATATATATTAATATATATATATAGATATATATATATTAGTATATATATTATATATTTATATATATATATATTATATATAAATATATATATTTATATATATTTGACATGCAAAACAACCACTCTGAAAGAATAGAGAAATTCCAAGCGCTTCGTGGATATCAACATTACAAGGAACATGAAAGTAAAGCATCCAAGGAAGCTCTATAAGGTCTGGGTCAACCACCTCACCATCTGATCCACACGGTTCACACCTAACGCGCGCCGACCCAATGGATAGGTCCTTTGCACAACTCACCCACAAACTATTCTACGCCAGAATATTTAAAAAATATTATTTGTCCATTGTATTATTAAAATTCTTCCCAAATTCTATTAATTATAATAGATTCTAATTTATATTAAACCAAAGGAAATATTCATATTATTGTCAAAAACTGTTTTTTTTATGAAACCAAGATTCAATTATATTCCTGTCGACCATGGACTTGCTTGATACTACTTTCTCACTTTTTTGAAAATCAATTGGATGGTTAAAAATCTCTTACATGATAAATTGAGGCATTGGAATCTTGTCCTGTTCTAATGCTATATTTATGTTGTTTAAATCTTCGTTCGAGTTTTTTACAGTTTAGACCGTAATAAACTTTATCGCAAATTTTACAGGAATCTTATAGACACATCCTCAGCATTTTGTGGGGAATTTTTATAAAAGTTTTTTTTCTGTATCAAGATTTTTGTTTTTTTTTTTTTTTGGAATACATCTTTAATATTAAAAAGTCTTAAGAGAGAGGCATATCAAACCACGTTTTCATGGTAAGGGAGAACCAACATATTTTTAGTTGAATAAGGCTGGTTGTCCCTTTTTGGATTGTAAATAGTTTTCTAGCAACTTTAAAAGATTTATCAAATTTCATTTCTTGGGTATTTTAAAAACAATACCTATTTCATGATTTGGATATTCCTCATCTATGAACTCAGGACAAAAAATTCGTAAACCTCTCAAAAACATTGATGAGAAAACAGACAGTTTGACTCTATCTTGATGCGAGGAATAATAGTGGATATAAGAACAGTTATTTGTAGGTTTTCTGTAAATTTTAAATTTTTAATTCATAAATTTCCCTTAATAATTAAAACATCTAGAAAAGGCAATGAGTTATTTTCTTCAAACTCGACAGTAAAGTTTATAGAATGGGCTAAGCTATTTAATTTTCCAAGGAAATGGTGTATATCTACATTTTTGGGTATAAGACAAAATATTTTGTGTCTTGTGCCCATATATATAATTTCCCTCTTTCCTACATACTCTAACTTGAGCCTCACAAACCTCGTAAAAACTCTTCACTGCTTCAGTAACCTACTTCCTACACCATACACCTGCAACATCTGCCACATTGCCCCCCCTATCCACCCTGTCATACGCCTTTTCCAAATCCAAATGCCACAAAGAATCTTTAGCTTTATCTAAATACTGTTCACTTACATGTTTCACTGTAAACACCTGGTCCACACACCCCCTACCTTTCCTAAAGCCTCCTTGTTTTATCTGCTATCCTATTCTCCCGTCTTACTCTTTAAAAACTTTCAATAATAACTCTACCATACACTTTTTCGAGGTATACTCAACAGACTTATCCCCCTATAATTTTTGCACTCTCTTTTGTCCCCTTTGCCTTTATACAAAGGAACTATGCATGCTCTCTGCCAATCCCTAGGTACCTTACCCTCTTCCATACATTTATTAAATAATTGCACCAACCACTCCAAAACTATATCCCCACCTGCTTTTAACATTTCTATCTTTATCCCATCAATCCCGGCTGCCTTACCCCCTTTCATTTTACCTACTGCCTCACGAACTTCCCCCACACTCACAACTGGCTTTTCAGCACTCCTACAAGATGTTATTCCTCCTTTCCCTATACACGAAATCACAGCTTCCCTATCTTCATCAACATTTAACAATTCCTCAAAATATTCCCTCCATCTTCCCAATACCTCTAACTCTCCATTTAATAACTCTCCTCTCCTATTTTTAACTGACAAATCCATTTGTTCTCTAGGCTTCCTTAACTTGTTAATCTCACTCCAAAACATTTTCTTATTTTCAACAAAATGTGTTAATAACATCTCACCCACTCTCATTTGTTCTCTTTTTACATTGCTTTACCACTCTCTTAACCTCTCTCTTTTTCTCCATATACTCTTCCCTCCTTGCATCACTTCTACTTTGTAAAAACTTCTCATATGCTAACTTTTTCTCCCTTACTACTCTCTTTACATCATCATTCCACCAATCGCTCCTCTTCCCTCCCGCACCCACTTTCCTGTAACCACAAACTTCTGCTGAACACTCTAACACTACATTTTTAAACCTACCCCACACCTCTTCGACCCCATTGCCTATGCTCTCATTAGCCCATCTATCCTCCAATAGCTGTTTATATCTTACCCTAACTGCCTCCTCTTTTAGTTCATAAACCTTCACCTCTCTCTTCCCTGATGCTTCTATTCTCCTTGTATCTCATCTACCTTTTACTCTCAGTGTAGCTACAACTAAAAAGTGATGTGATATATCTGTGGCCCCTCTATAAACATGTACATCCTGAAGTCTACTCAACAGTCTTTTATCTACCTATACATAATCCAACAAACTACTGTCATTTCGCCCTACATCATATCTTGTATACTTATTTATCCTCTTTTTCTTAAAATATGTATTACCTATAACTAAACCCCTTTCTATACAAAGTTCAATCAAAGGGCTCCCATTATCATTTACACCTGGCACCCCAAAGTTACCTACCACACACCTCTCTAAAAGTTTCTCCTACTTTAGCATTCAGGTCCCCTACCACAATTACTCTCTCTCACTTGGTTCAAAGGCTCCTATACATTCACGTAACATCTCCCAAAATCTCTCTCTCTCCTCTACATTCCTTTCTTCTCCAGGTGCATACACGCTTATTATGACCCACTTTTCGCATCCAACCTTTATTTTAATCCACATAATTTTTGAATTTACAAATTCATATTCTCTTTTCTCCTTCCATAACTGATCCTTCAACATTACTGCTACCCCTTCCTTTGCTCTAACTCTCTCAGATACCCCAGATTTAATCCCATTTATTTCCCCCCACCGAAACTCCCCTACCCCCTTCAGCTTTGTTTCGCTTAGGGCCAGGACATCCAACTTCTTTTCATTCATAACATCAGCAATCATCTGTTTCTTGTCATCCGCACTACATCCACACACATTCAAGCATCCCAGTTTTATAAAGTTTTTCTTCTTCTCTGTTTTAGTAAATGTCTACAGGAGAAGGGGTTACTAGCCCATCGCTCCCGGTATTTTAGTCGCCTCATGCGACACGCATGGCCTACGGAGGAAAGATTCTTTTTTCCACTTCCCCATGGACAATAGAAGAAATAAAGAAAAAAAGAAGCTATTTAGAAAAAAGGAGAAAA
>NW_026493140.1:0-20108 GCF_026875155.1 Cherax quadricarinatus
CACTTGTAAGTGTTGGGGCCCCCCGCCACTTGAAAAGTTTTTTGTGTCCCCCCCCCCTTGAAAGGGGTTGTGTGCCCCGCCACTTGTAACTGTTGTGTCCCCGCCACTTTAAGTGTTGTGTGCCCCGCCACTTGTAAGTGTTGTGGGGCCCCCCCCCACTTGTAAGTTTTGTGTGCCCGCCACTTGTAATGTTGTGTCCCCGCCACTTGTAAGTTTGTGTGCCCCGCCCTTGTAATTTTTTTGTGTGCCCCCCGTTGTAAGTGTTGTGTCCCCACCACTTGTAAGTTTGTGTGCCCCGCCACTTGTAAGTGTTGTGTGCCCCGCCAGTTGTAAGTGTTGTGTGCCCCACCACTTGTAAGTGTTGTGTGCCCCGCCACTTGTAAGTGTTGTGTGCCCCGCCAGTTGTAAGTGTTGTGCCCCACCACTTGTAAGTGTTGTGTGCCCCGCCACTTGTAAGTGTTGTGTGCCCCGCCATTGAAAAGTGTTGTGTGCCCCACCACTTGTAAGTGTTGTGTGCCCCCCACTTGTAAGTGTTTGTTTGCCCCGCCAGTTGTAAGTGTTGTGTGCCCCACCACTTGTAAGTGTTGTGTGCCCCGCCACTTGTGTTACACTTCCAGTTTTGTTTCTTGTTTTATTTTATTCATATTTTTCATATTTCTTTGAACAAATTCACTCTTAGTGTAATTTCAATTATTTTTTTTAATGTAAAGTGTTTTCTTTACTCTGAGTAAATTGTTTTGTCTAATTTACAATTAAGAGTTAAAGTGTTCAATCAGTTTTTCTTCATATTTTTATTTTTATTATTTAACCTGCATTTTCCCAGTGTAACTTCATTGCTGCAGTGATTATTTCTGCGTCTTATTTTGTTGCACTTGTTCTGCAGTGAATTATTTTCTTTTACTGACATTATTATTCTCAGTTCATTATTGTTTGAGTCTTGTTTTTCATTTTATTAATTTTCCAGATGTTGTTTTTGCATTATATTTTAATTTTGTTTATGCATTCTTAGAAAAAATTTAAAATTTTTTTCCAGTTATCTTCGTTGCATCCCAATTTAGTGATTTTATTTTTACTTTTTATATTGATTTACAATTTTATTAGTTAATTTCTTTATTAGCAAGAGTACAGACAGCTCATTTTGCATTTAATTCAGTCTCCAGTAATATTCTTACTTGTAAATTTCAATGTATTTTTTTTATCTTGTCCAGCAGGGCCTTTACATTGAGGTTGTTCTTCCCTTTACAGTATATCTTAGACATTTTTTTTTTTACTTCTGCAGAATTATTGCATCTCTTTTAATTTTAATTTTAAAAACATTTTATATCATTTTTTTTGTTCATTATTTTTGCCTTATTTGTTCTTGTGCAACTTTTTTTGCCATTATGTCTCACATACCGTCAAGTGATACTTTAGTGAATGGCGACCTCAGACTTCTCAGCTACTGCTGCTCCGTCATCATTCTCACAGTTCCTTAGCGACTGACAGACTGACCCAGACACTGAGACACTATAGTTTTACTCGTGATTCCCTTGATGCTTACCTTTATTTAATGGCCATGTACATAGTCTTAAAGCTGTTTACTGCCATTCGTTCTCCCTGTTAATGCTCTAGTTGACAATCCTCCTTCAGAGGAAAGTCTTATCAGACTTACGAAAGAAGCTCTTCATCGGTCCCCTGCTGCTGTTCACGTAGTTGATCTCCTTGATATGCGAGACTTCAGGAATCTTACTAAGTGGTCACAATATGAGGAACTGATTCGTTCTTTCCTCGTACCAGTAAAAACAGCTGATCCATATGTTGTTCTTAGGGAACTAGTGAATGCTACACCCATGACTAATGAATCGTTGAGTGCATTTGCTGTTAGATTAGACAAACTTTTATCATCATTTATCAATGCTGACCAGTCCTCAGCTTTTGTCCCTGACGAGGATAAACCATCCACAGCATCGTTTGCTAAAATAGAAGCTTTTGGAGCAATCAAAGAACTAATGCCGCCTGCTTCCGTGTGTGCTTATGAGGCTAATCCTCCAACTATGACGATGGAACCACTTATAGCCCTAAATCATGTACGTTCCTTATGCCCCCAGGGTACTTTCCCATGTATCAAAAGTAATTTCACATCTATGCCTCAGTCTGCACCACCTCTTGTTTGTGCCACAGCAACAAATCGTGGTCGTCAACCATCTCAGCGATCACCAAGGACCAGTGTACAGAGTCATTATAAACCTCGTAGTATTCATAGTACATTCAGTAACCATAGTCAGCGGACTTGTTACAACTGTGGTTTCCGTGGCCATATTGCAATTAATTGTCCTGATAGTTACCCTAAGAGGCGTCGTACTGATGATGAGTACCAGTCAGATCTTCCCTACTGTACTTATCATAGAATACATGGACATGACACATCTGAGTGCAATGCTCTCTACAACCTTCAGTACTCTAGGTCTTTCCGTGGCCGTTCCAACCGCAGAACCCGTAGAGGAAACAGACATCGTGGTTCTCAAAATAACCAGAACCAGGCTCATTCTTCCAATTTGGGGGAATTCGAGTGCCCCAGTCAAACCGTCCCATGGTGACAGTAGGTGATAATGAGTACACCATCCCCGTTCACAATTCCTTTGAAGCCTTAAACAGTCTCGAGAATGACAATCCTGATGAATGGTTTGAAAAACCGACAAGTTGAAGATTGAGACACTTATGCAGCATATGGGAATCTTTATTCAGGAAACGTTTCGCCACACAGTGGCTTCATCAGTCCAATACAAAGAGGAAGGCGTAAGGAGAGGAGTATGAGGCAATCAGTCCCTCAACCTGGAGTCGATGTGTTCAGTCCATCAATCTTGTAGAATGTACAGCATAGGGCCGTAGACGTGGCTTATATACTGTAGTGAGGTGAGGAGAAGCAGGCATCATGGGATCTTGTTACAAAGAATTCTTCAACACTTGTTCAACCTTTGGACGAAGACCTACTTCGACTAGTGAATGGTACCACTATGACCCCGCCTCCGCCTGCTTCTCCTCACCTCACTACAGTATATAAGCCACGTCTACGGCCCTATGCTGTACATTCTACAAGATTGATGGAGTGAACACATCGACTCCAGGCTGAGGGACTGATTGCCTCATACTCCTCCTCTCCTTACGCCTTCCTCTTTGTATTGGACTGATGAAGCCACTGTGTGGCGAAACGTTTCCTGAATAAAGATTCCCATATGCTGCATAAGTGTCTCAATCTTCAACTTGTCGGTTTTTCAAACCATTCATCACAACTGTCAGACACTGCAGCATCATGGGATCTTGTTACAAAGAATTCTTCAACACTTGTTCAACCTTTGGACGAAGACCTACTTCGACTAGTGGATGGTACCACTATGACCCCGCCTCCGCCTGCTTCTCCTCACCTCACTACAGTATATAAGCCACGTCTACAGCCCTATGCTGTACATTCTACAAGATTGATGGACTAAACACATCGACTCCAGGCTGAGGGACTGATTACCTCATACTCCTCCTCTCCTTACGCCTTCCTCTTTGTATTGGACTGATGAAGCCACTGTGTGGCGAAACGTTTCCTGAATAAAGATTCCCATATGCTGCATAAGTGTCTCAATCTTCAACTTGTCGGTTTTTCAAACCATTCATCACAACTGTCAGACACTGCAGCATCATGGGATCTTGTTACAAAGAATTTTTCAACACTTGTTCAACCTTTTTATGAAGACCTACTTCAACTAGTGGATGGTACCACTATGACCCCGCCTCCGCCTGCTTCTCCTCACCTCACTACAGTATATAAGCCACGTCTACGGCCCTATGCTGTACATTCTACAAGATTGATGGACTGAACACATCGACTCCAGGCTGAGGGACTGATTACCTCATACTCCTCCTCTCCTTACGCCTTCCTCTTTGTATTGGACTGATGGAGCCACTGTGTGGCAAAACGTTTCCTGAATAAAGATTCCCATATGCTGCATAAGTGTCTCAATCTTCAATGACAATCCTGCTGATGATGTTGCTTCACATGTCTCTGACGTAGATGATTTTGGGGATGAAGTGGAACAAATCTTTGCTGATGACAATTCACCTTTTTGTTTGCACATAACTTCCAATGCAACCATAGGCCCTATAGTGCAAGCATCTGTTCATAATGCGCCCGTTCATTTGTTCATGACCGGGGTGCCAAGTCAATATTACATCTAGTTTGTTAGGGATAAGCAGTTAGTCTGTCCTTCTCGTAAAAACCGACTATTGTCCTCCCTTAGGGGATAGCTGGTTCTCACCTGCTGTCCGGGTCGGACTTCCCAACTTTTTCTATCCAAGGTAGAGAGTTCACTGC
This sequence comes from Cherax quadricarinatus, assembly GCF_026875155.1. Lineage (NCBI taxonomy): Eukaryota > Metazoa > Arthropoda > Malacostraca > Decapoda > Parastacidae > Cherax > Cherax quadricarinatus. The sequence continues at coordinate 4,340 of NW_026493140.1, forward strand.
TTCCTTCCTTGTTGTCGACCAGTTTATTTTCCCCGGGTGCCTTCTACTGGGTTTTGCTTCCATGCGAGACTTACCATTGTGCTCCCCCTTACGAGGGCATGCCCAAATTGATGCTTGATGTCCATTTTGGGGTTACCAGCTTGGATCCGAGGTCTCCTACTGCCGCAGAGTACGACTTTTAAAATTAAGTCCTTACAGGCCGTCATTTTCCAGTAGGCCCCCAAGGGGTCAGGCCGGGTGACCCGTCACTCCTGTCTGGTTCCTGCAACTTCAGACTTGAAATAGTGTCCATTACCTCAAGTGTCCGAGGACGCTCTACTACCTGAGGCTGAGCCTATCCCTGCAAGTCTGCTAGTTCAAGTAGTAGTATCCCCAGGGGGCGCCTTGTCGGAAAACAATTACTTGCAACTAGTAATGCCATCTCTTGTTGATGTCACATGCGTTGCAGAAAGACGTTTTTGTCGCTGCTAGTGCCCCACTAGATGTCTGTTGTTGTTTTCCCAGTGTTTCCCGATGGTGATAACTCCAGTTGACATGATTCCTGCAATAAAAGGGCTATTTTTTTGAACCACTTACATGTTGTAAGAGATAGTAAGATCCATTTCTTCTACTAACACTTCGGTCCAGTGTTCATCTAAAGCAAATCCAACTTTTGACCTTGTTCCTACCTTACCCTTTTTCAGGGTAGAGGGATTGTCACCTGCCATGGGGCGGTGCTTTTTACCGGGAGCCCTCTCCACTTCACCGGATCAATCTGTTCCACCAGTTGAGAAAGATTAGCTCCACTGCTTCTCGTTGAAGTCAAGCGTTATTGTTGGGACTCTGTGAACAAACGTCGTAAAGCTCATTGTTATCAGGTGAGAAGATGGGTTATACTACGAACTTATTGTCTATGTTATTCCACTTGAATCTGGGTTACTAGACTATCTATATTTCCTGCCTTACAGAATGCCTCGTTCATAAGTTGCTGTCGCAGAGAAATTGATCAATCAAATGGTGTTTGATGGAGTCTATTGCACCTAGCAATTCACCTTGGAATGACCACTTGATCTAAGATAAGAAGGAGGTATCTTGGCGCCCAGTGATTGACTTTAGGAAGTTAAATGTGAAAACTATCCCAGATTCGCTTCCACTTCTGTTATTCTGGTGTGATCTTTTACGTAACTTCGGAGCTAATCAAAGTGTTTTCAAACCCTGGACTTGTTACAAGGGTTTTGGACAAGTCACTCACTTCACGAGGCAGCCATGAGCTACTGCATTCTCCACTCCTAACAGGTCATTTCATCATTTTCCTTCCATATCGGGGTTTGGATTCGATTCCTTCCCCTATCTCATTTTCAAAGGCTCATGACTAATTCTTCTCTTAGAGGTTCTCATAGGTAATGCACTTATGGTGTATCGTGGCTGAGTATTCGTATGTCCTAACGTCGTGGATACCCACTCGAAAAGACTGATGTAGTACTATGGTTAAGATTGACGAAGCCAATTTAAAGATACAATAACTGTCTAAATGTCAATTTTTCAGATCAGAAATTCAGTATTACACTTGGTCACCGGAGTCACTCCTAGAGGGTTTACGACTGACCCAAGTAAAGTAACTGCAGTACTAAATTTTCAAATCCAAAATGTGATGCCCGTTTTTTTAAGAATCCTTTGTGGGCTTAGCAGGTTTTTTTAGATTTTCATTGCTCATTTTTTTTCATAGCTGCTCCTCTAACTAAGTTGCTTAAGAATAGATGCTCCTTTTGTTTGGACCTTCCATCAAAGAAAGAGCATTCCAAACTTCTAAAATAGATAAAAAAAAGAATAAACATCTGACTCCAATTTTGAAATTTCCGATTTTTCTCAAGCCCTTATACTAGACTATGATGTTAGTTTAATTGGCGCATAGGTGCTCCTTACTAGTCAGGAAGAATGATGAAAGTACATTTTTGTTTATTATTATAATCAAAAAAGAAGCGGCTAAGCAACAAAGTGAGTTGACAAGTACAACGCAGTTGGCCATTTTGCTAAGCCGAGTCAATACGAAGGTCCCTCTGCTGAAGTAGAATTATACAGTAACTGAGCACGGAGCTTTAACAATAGATATGGTCTTCTAAGCATTCCGAGAATTATTTATCCAGTACTCTGTTCATGTCTCTTGACAGACCACGCCTCCACTGATACCTTTATTCCATGAACAAACAAACCTAGGGAAAAAAGGTTAGCCTGATGGACCTGATATTCTCAGAGTTCAATTCACATTTGAACATTTACCTGGATAAGTCAAATGTAGTCGCAGATGCTCTTATCGAAATGTTTAGTATATATACTGCAGGACCACCCCTCCACTTAGTGCTGAAGATGTAAAAGAAAGTCAACGACTAGATCCCATGTGGTTGGATGTGATTACGATTCCAGTCCAGGGAAGATCTTATTCTGCCTGTTGAAGCACCAGCACCACATGAGTTCGCCTTTGTCATGAACCATGTATTACTCTATTGAAATCAGCGCAGTTGGTTTTTAGCAGAAGAGGTTTACAGTTAGTTAATTCCCCCCCCACAGTCACTAGTGAATGTAGCCTTCAGCTAGTTCACGATGTACAGGTGTTGCACACCTTGTATGGATCGTTCAGTAAACAAGCTGATTGAAATACTTTTAGGCTCGTATGGCACTGATAATTCTGGAGTATGTTAGAGAAATGTTGTTTTCATGCAGCAACATAAAGGTAATGCTGAATGGTCCTAATCCAATCCAAGTGTATCCAACCACTAGCGGACCGTGGGAAAGAGCTTGCGTAGATTGTTAAATATTTCCAATGTTACGTCCAGGGCAACTAAACCTCAATTGTGTGTATGGTAGATGATTTCACCGATATTGTGAGTTAGTTCCTATTGCAGATACTCGACTAGCAGAGACAAGTAGTAGACTAAGAAGGTTTAAAGAAGCCTTATTGCAGGCGTACCACCCTCCTAAGTCCCTGTAACAGATAATGGAGGTGATTTACTGTAATGAGATTCTGCTGAAATCTTGTCGTACTTGTACCAGATCCTCTTAAAGCCACCATTGTTCACTCATCATTCTGCCAGCCAATGGGTTAGCAGGAACGTACCAATAAGAAAGTACTTGATGTCTTGAGAGACACTATCAATCCCAACTGTGAAACTTGGGATGGAAGTTACTACCTGATGTTGCAGTGTGTTATCAATTCTGCTTACAATGTTTCTATAGGTGACACTCCACATTATGCATTGTATGGTGTAGTTAAACTGTTTGCCTTTTGAGTTGCTTATTCTAATCCGAAACCTAAATTCCAACACCCTGATTGTTTCTATAGCAATCTCTTACCAGCTTAGTTAAAGTGTTTTTAGAAGAATCCGTGAAACACATCCTAACTCAACAGAAGAATTTACAGAGTCGCAAACACTTGGAGCAAGCCATCCAAATATAAAGTAGGTTGAGGTATGTGACTAAACAAACGTCTGCAATGCTAAGCTGATCAAAAGTCTCTGTTTGGTCCTTATCGAGTAGTTGAACTTACACTAGTAATAAGTGTAAGGTTAGAGAAATAGTACTGGTCAGTATAAGAAATCGCATTAGAAACATATGACATGTTAGTATGTGATGTAATGATGTTCCAACCAGACTAAAGAGCCTGCAATGCACCCATACTCCCTGATTCTGTACTCTCTACCTTCTGATTAATCAGTCAAAATGATCAACCTGAATGTCGTTTTTCACCTACGTACACGACAGGTATTGAGAACTACTAAGTATAATGTGTTCTCTCCATATTCAGTTTTGCCTCTAAATACAGCTTGGAGTTAGCCAGTGCATCAGAGTTTGTCCTCCCAGAGATGACACCCATTCTGCATAATTCACATCTACATAGCAGAGTTGGGGTAGTGGTTAAATGTAAATAAAACTGTATAGATGAATAATTAACAGTATCAACTTATCATTATTCAAGATTTTTTTTTTTTGGTGTGTAGTTCCACTCGGTTCTCTACGAATTCTGATGAGTTAACAGTCTAGATTTGAGTGCACGAATCTCCCTTTCTGTTTAAAACACTTCTTTCTTTGTATATATTCCTTCCTCAGAAATCCGTAGATCACATGAATAACAGTCGATCATCAAATTTTTTTTTATCACTTTATTGTGTAATCCTAACATTTGAGTTTCATTTTTTAACGATGTGTGTTGTGCTATATCATACCTTGTTTGCGTTAACTAGTTTCTATTACAGTTTCAGTTACATAAGCTTCCATTCACCAATATTCTACTTATGTATGTTATATTGTTCAATGTGTGGACTTTGACATTGCATAGGAATCAGCCCAAGCCGTTACACTGCGTCTTTAGTTTGTAGTAGCTGATATGTCCATTATCCTCCTCCCAATAGGGATGAATACGTTAGCGTCGCCGTGAGTGCTGTCTCATGTGTATAGTACAGTCTAGATAACCAGTTACCAGTACCTGCTTTGCTTACCAGTATATGACCTCACTACTCAATGTCTGTGTGAATCATTGACTGTAATTCATTATTGCTGCTGACCATAGCTGGGATTTCCCAACACACCGCCTACCCGCCTCAGTAGGCCACTTTGAGAGTTAGTCGAAGATAGGGAAGCAGAGTCAGGCAGGTAGGCTGTTTGGTCGCTTTCCCCCAAATGTTTTACTTTACCATATTTATTATATTGTAACTTCAGCCTACAATGTGGTATTCTTACCCCGTCCACGTTATCGAAAACCCACTTGTCAAAAGTGGTGGTGGTGATTGTGGTACTGGTGATAGTGGGATTACTGGTGCTAGTGGAGGTGGTGGTGATAGTGTACTTGGTGATAGTGTGGTGTGGATAGTGGTTACTGGTGTAGTGGGTACTGGTGATGTGTTGGTGGTGATAGTGGACTGGTAATAGTGGTGGTAGGTGATTAGTGCACTGGTGATAGTGGGTTGGTGGTGATTTTGGTGGTAGTGTAGTGCTTATCTGGTGTAGTGGTGGTGATTAGTGGCACTGGTGATAGTAGGTGGTGGGTGATGTGTTATGGTGAAAGTGCGTACTGGTGATAGTGGTGGTGGTGATAGTGGTATGGTGATGGTGGGGTTGTTGATAGTGTTGGTGTGATAGTGGTACTTGGTGATAGTGGTGGTGGGGATTAGTGGTTGGTGGTCGTTAGTGGTGGGGTGATAGTGGCACTAGTGAGTGGTGGCAGTGATTGTGGTACTGGTGATAGTGGTATGGTGATGATGGTACTGTCTGATAGTGGTGGTGGTGATTGTGATAGTGGTAATAGGTGATAGTAGTACTCTGGTGTTAGTGGTCTGGTGTAGTGGCTGTGTGGTGATAGTGGATACTGGGTGCTAGTAGGTTAATAGGTGATAGTGGTGGTGGTGCAATAGTTGGTACTGGTGATAGTGGTAGGTGGTGATCGTGGTTGGTGATAGTAGGTGGTGGTGAATAGTGGTATGGTGATAGTGGTGGTGGTGATCTGATAAGTGGCACTGGTGATAGTAGGTTGGCAGTGATATTGGGTACTAGGTGTAGTGGTGGTGGTTTCACTTGTGGCACTGGTGATAGTGGCAGCAGTGATAGTAGGTATCTGGTGATAGTGGTACTGGTGATAGTGGTACTGGTTGATAGTGGTGGCGGTGATAGTCCGGTACTGGTTGATAGTGGTATGGTGATAGTGGTATGGTCGATTGTGGTACTGGTGATAGTGGTACTGGTGATAGTGGTACTGGTGATATACTGGTTACTGTGATAGTGGTGGTGTGAAGTGGTGGTGCTATGGTGATAGCTGGTACTGGTGATACTGGTACTGGTTGATTGTGGTTGTGTGGTGATAGTGGTGGCTGTGATAGTGGTACTGGTGATTAGTGGCTACATGTGATAGTGGGTGGTCGGTGAATGTGGTGGTGTTAAGTGGTACTGGTTTTATGTGGTACTGGTGATTGTGGTACTGGTGATCGTACTGGTGGTGGTGATAGTGGTGTGATGGTGTAGTGGTTGGTGGTGATTGTGGTACTGGTGATAGTGGTAAGGGTGATATTGGTGAGGTGGTGATAGTGGTGGTGGTGATAGTAGGTACTGGTGATCAGTGGTACAGGTGATAGTGGTGTGATAAGTGGTTGGTGATAGTGAGGTACTGGTAGATAGTGGTACTCGTGATAGTGGTACTGCAGTGATAAGTGGTATGGTGATAGTGGTGGTGATCGTGGTTGGCTGGTTGATATGTGGATACTGGTGATAGTGTTACTGGTGATAGTGTTCTGGTGATAGTGGTGAAAGGTGGGTGATAGTGGTACTGGTGTATAGTGAGTGGTGGTGATAGTGGTGGTTGTGATAGTGGCTACTGGTGACAGTGGTAGGTGGTGATGTGGTTATGGGTGGATAGTGGTACTGGTGATAGTGGTAGGTGGGTGTTAGTGGTTACTGGTGATAGTGGTGGTGGTGATAGTGGTACTGGTGATGGTACTGGTTGATAGTGGTGGTGGTATAGTAGGATACTGGCTGATTATTGGTTGGTAGTGATAGTGGTTGTGGTGATAGTGGTTACTGGTGATAGTGAGTGGATGGATAGTGGTACTGGTGATAGTGCGTACTGGTTATAGTGGTTATGGTGCATAGTGGTGGTGGGTGATCGTGGTATGATGAAGTGTGGTGGTGATAGTGTTGGTGGTGATAGTGGCACTGTGATAGTGGTGGTGGTGATAGTGGTGGTGGTGATAGTGGCATGGTGATCGTGGTGGCTCCCCCCTGGTGATAGTGTTTACTGGTGATTGTGGTACTGGTGATAGTGGTACTGGTTTGATTGTGGTACTGTGATGTGGATGGTGGTGATTGTGGTAACTGTGTAGTGGTTACTGGTGTTAGTGGTACTGGTGATCAGAGGTATGGTGCTAGTAGGTGGTGGTGGTCGCATAGTGGTACTGGTGACAGTGGTGGCGGTTGGATATGTGGTAGGTGTTAAGTGGTGGTGGTGTAGTGGGCTGGTGATAGTGGTTGTGGTAGATAGTGGCACTGGTGATAGTGGTGGCGGTGATAGTGGTGGTGGTGATAAAGGGGTACTGGTTGATTCATGGTACTGGTGATAATAGTGGTGGTGGTTCATAGTGATCAATGGTGATAGTGGTGGCGGTGCTAGTGGGTACTGGTGATAGTGGTACTGGTGATAGTGGTGGCGGTTGATAAGTGGTATGGTGATAGTGGTGGCGGTGATAGTGGTTACTGGTGATTACGGGTGGTGGTGATTAGTGGTATGGTGTAGTAGGTCGGCGGGTGATAGTGGTACTGGTGATTCTGCGTGGCGGTGCTAGTGGTACATGGTGATAGTGGTACTGCGTGATAGTGTTGGCGGTGATAGTGTGGTATGGTGATAGTGGTGGTGGTGATAGTGGTACTGGTGATAGTGGTGGCGGTGATAGTGGTACTGGTGATAGTGGTGGCGGTGATAGTGGTACTGGTGATAGTGGTGGTGGTGATAGTGGTACTGGTGATAGTGGTGGTGGTGATAGTGGTGGATGGGTGGTTTTTGTAATTTTTTAAGTGGCCTACTGGTGATATGTGGTACTGGTGATAGTGGTGGTGATAGTGGTATGGTGGATGTGGCTGGGGGGGGGCTAGGTGATAGTGGTTATGGTGTAGTGTGGTGGTGATAGTGGTACTGGTGATGTGGTGGCGGTGATAGTGGTCACTGGTGATAGTGTGGCAGCGACACATAACACACGTACGGGTACTAAATTCACTTAATCATTCCAAAAAAAGATCGAGCATTCAGCACAAATACAATATTCACATCTAGCAACAATACAATCACTCCTCCAACTTATAATGCATCATTCCTCTCTTCCATAACAAATTCAATATTCCTCTAACCTTAAATACAATCATTCTTCCATCCAATAACAATAGAAGTCACCTCTTTCTTATCCTTAAATATACAATTATGCGTCAATCCATTAATAGATACAACTCACTCTCAACCTTATACAACAAATAACAATACATCGTCATCCTTAATACAATCACTCCTTCATCCTAACAACATTTTGTTGCAGCATCCTTCACAGCTCGTAACATTATATTTATTAACACAGTAATAATAGCTTATTTAAACTATAACACAATACACAGTGTACACATGTGATGATTCGCAATAAAATTCACGGAAGAGAAAGATTCTATTTATGTACTACAGAAATTGTTATCAATTAAATGTTAATTTAGAAAAACATCAAATTATTTTTTAACAAACCGCTGACAATGACAGAGGAATTCATTGATCACTCAATAATATTATGAAAAATGTCTAGGAAGCAGCAGAAAATAGTTGTAACAAAATTATCCCAATATAATCTAACTTCTCCATAATGACTACAACATTGGCTTCGTTTCTTTCTTTGATTTCACCTTACAAAACACACACAGCAAATGCGATAATAATAATGGAGAAATGAATGTGTTATTAGAGGACAGGGGAACTTACGTGTCTGTTAAGCCTCCCAAATTTAATGTGGAAGATGATAGACAATAACAACTTACCGAAAAAAACGACCTGGGTGAAATACAGAAAAAAATAACCTAAGAACTATCAAATAATTTTGGTAAGACCGTCGTCGCCATCACATTAATCAGCGACCAATGATGGCAGAGCTGTAATACACAAGTGTGCTAGCTCTCAAATTATATTCCCTTAACAAATTTTAAAGACAGATAAAACAGAAGAGAACACCAAATGAAATGAAAAGAAAACAAATCAACTAAGAGAGCAATTAATGAGAAGCCACAACAAATGATATACAACCACCAGCAATAAAACATTAATATGCGAAGGAATAAACGCAAAAGGAGCAAAATGCCTTGAAGGAATTTGGCAAAAAAATGCTTTCCAAACTTTCAATGTTAGAATTGAAGTTCACCTTTTGAGTATAGATTCTTTATTTGCAAGAATATTACACAAACTTTGGGAGAACAGCGTGAATCCTCGACCCATCCTATGAATTATATAACTAACAGCAGCACAAAACACACACAACTCGACCTATCCTATGAATTATATAACTAACAGTAAGCACAAAACACACACAACTCGACCCATCCTATGAATTATATAACTAACAGTAGCACAAAACACACACAACTCGACCCATCCTATGAATTATATAACTAACAGTAGCACAAAACACACACAACTCGACCTATCCTATGAATTATATAAATAACAGTAGCACAAAACACACACAACTCGACCCATCCTATGAATTATATAACTAACAGTAGCACAAAACACACACAACTCGACCTATCCTATGAATTATATAACTAACAGTAGCACAAAACACACACAACTCGACCCATCCTATGAATTATATAACTAACAGTAGCACAAAACACACACAACTCGACCTATCCTATGAATTATATAACTAACAGTAGCACAAAACACACACAACTCGACCCATCCTATGAATTATATAACTAACAGTAGCACAAAACACACACAACTCGACCCATCCTATGAATTATATAACTAACAGTAGCACAAAACACACACAACTCGACCCATCCTATGAATTATATAACTAACAGCAGCACAAAACACACACAACTCGACCCATCCTATGAATTATATAACTAACAGCAGCACAAGACACAACTCGACCCATCCTATGAATTATATAACTAACAGCAGCACAAGACACAACTCGACCCATCCTATGAATTATATAACTAACAGCAGCACAAGACACACACAACTCGACCCATCCTATGAATTATATAACTAACAGCAGCACAAGACACAACTCGACCCATCCTATGAATTATATAACTAACAGCAGCACAAGACACAACTCGAACCCATCCTATGAATTATATAACTAACAGCAGCACAAGACACACACAACTCGACCCATCCTATGAATTATATAACTAACAGCACACAAGACACAACTCGACCCATCCTATGAATTATATAACTAACAGCAGCACAAGACACACACAACTCGACCCATCCTATGAATTATATAACTAACAGCAGCACAAAACACACACAACTCGACCCATCCTATGAATTATATAACTAACAGCAGCACAAGACACACACAACTCGACCCATCCTATGAATTATATAACTAACAGCAGCACAAAACACACACAACTCGACCCATCCTATGAATTATATAACTAACAGTAGCACAAGACACACACAACTCGACTCATCCTATGAATTATATAACTAACAGCAGCACAAAACACACACAACTCGACCCATCCTATGAATTATATAACTAACAGCAGCACAAGACACACACAACTCGACCCATCCTATGAATTATATAACTAACAGCAGCACAAAACACACACAACTCGACCCATCCTATGAATTATATAACTAACAGTAGCACAAGACACATACAACTCGAGGCAAGAATCTACAACCTGCTCAACGCCGGGGACACTTCTTCCTGGATCGACATGCTAAAAAATATATGCAAAATACTACTAGCATGACACTCAACCGTACCTGGAGAAAATGTCTAGAGTCATGTGAAATATCTGAGGTCTTAGAGAGAGAGAGAGAGAGAGAGAGAGAGAGAGAGAGAGAGAGAGAGAGAGAGAGAGAGAGAGAGAGAGAGAGAGAGAGAGAGAGAGAGAGAGAGAGTGTGTTCTTCGAAGAAGAGGCGGCAGAGAAAAAGAAAACTACAACCGCTGAGAAGTAGTGACATCACACATCATAACTGCTTTGAGAGGAAGTTAAGAAGTGAACTTAATGGCTTTGTGGGACAGCACGGGCCAGGCGGCCGAGGTCAACATAGCTGCAGAGCAGGAAGATGCTGTCTATCACACGTCAACATAGCTGCAGAGCAGCAAGATGCTGTCTATCACAGGTCAACATAGCTGCAGAGCAGGAAGATGCTGTCTATCACAGGTCAACATAGCTGCAGAGCAGCAAGATGCTGTCTATCACAGGTCAACATAGCTGCAGAGCAGGAAGATGCTGTCTATCACAGGTCAACATAGCTGCAGAGCATGAAGATGCTGTCTATCACAGGTCAACATAGCTGCAGAGCAGCAAGATGCTGTCTATCACAGGTCAACATAGCTGCAGAGCAGGAAGATGCTGTCTATCACAGGTCAACATAGCTGCAGAGCAGGAAGATGCTGTCTATCACAGGTCAACATAGCTGCAGAGCAGCAAGATGCTGTCTATCACAGGTCAACATAGCTGCAGAGCAGGAAGATGCTGTCTATCACAGGTCAACATAGCTGCAGAGCATGAAGATGCTGTCTATCACAGGTCAACATAGCTGCAGAGCAGCAAGATGCTGTCTATCACAGGTCAACATAGCTGCAGAGCAGGAAGATGCTGTCTATCACAGGTCAACATAGCTGCAGAGCAGCAAGATGCTGTCTATCACAGGTCAACATAGCTGCAGAGCAGCAAGATGCTGTCTATCACAGGTCAACATAGCTGCAGAGCAGGAAGATGCTGTCTATCACAAGTCAACATAGCTGCAGAGCAGCAGATGCTGTCTATCACAGGTCAACATAGCTGCAGAGCAGGAAGATGCTGTCTATCACAGGTCAACATAGCTGCAGAGCAGGAAGATGCTGTCTATCACAGGTCAACATAGCTGCAGAGCAGGAAGATGCTGTCTATCACAGGTCAACATAGCTGCAGAGCAGGAAGATGCTGTCTATCACAGGTCAACATAGGTGCAGAGCAGGAAGATGCTGTCTATCACAAGTCAACATAGCTGCAGAGCAGCAAGATGCTGTCTATCACAGGTCAACATAGCTGCAGAGCAGCAAGATGCTGTCTATCACAAGTCAACATAGCTGCAGAGCAGCAAGATGCTGTCTATCACAGGTCAACATAGCTGCAGAGCAGGAAGATGCTGTCTATCACAGGTCAACATAGCTGCAGAGCAGGAAGATGCTGTCTATCACAGGTCAACATAGCTGCAGAGCAGCAAGATGCTGTCTATCACAAGTCAACATAGCTGCAGAGCAGCAAGATGCTGTCTATCACAGGTCAACATAGCTGCAGAGTAGGAAGATGCTGTCTATCACAGGTCAACATAGCTGCAGAGCAGGAAGAATGCTGTCTATCACAGGTCAACATAGCTGCAGAGCAGCAAGATGCTGTCTATCACAGGTCAACATAGCTGCAGAGCAGCAAGATGCTGTCTATCACAGGTCAACATAACTGCAGAACAGGAAGATGCTGTCTATCACAGGTCAACATAGCTGCAGAGCAGCAAGATGCTGTCTATCACAGGTCAACATAGCTGCAGAGCAGCAAGATGCTGTCTATCACAGGTCAACATAACTGCAGAGCAGGAAGATGCTGTCTATCACAGGTCAACATAGCTGCAGAGCAGCAAGATGCTGTCTATCACAGGTCAACATAGCTGCAGAGCAGCAAGATGCTGTCTATCACAGGTCAACATAACTGCAGAGCAGGAAGATGCTGTCTATCACAGGTCAACATAGCTGCAGAGCAGGAAGATGCTGTCTATCACAGGTCAACATAGCTGAAGAGCAGGAAGATGCTGTCTATCACAGGTCAACATAGCTGCAGAGCAGGAAGATGCTGTCTATCACAGGTCAACATAGCTGCAGAGCAGGAAGATGCTGTCTATCACAGGTCAACATAGCTGCAGAGCAGGAAGATGCTGTCTATCACAGGTCAACATAGCTGCAGAGCAGGAAGATGCTGTCTATCACAGGTCAACATAACTGCAGAGCAGGAAGATGCTGTCTATCACAGGTCAACATAACTGCAGAGCAGAAGATGCTGTCTATCACAGGTCAACATAGCTGCAGAGCAGGAAGATGCTGTCTATCACAGGTCAACATAACTGCAGAGCAGGAAGATGCTGTCTATCACAGGTCAACATAGCTGCAGAGCAGCAAGATGCTGTCTATCACAGGTCAACATAGCTGCAGAGCAGGAAGATGCTGTCTATCACAGGTCAACATAGCTGCAGAGCAGGAAGATGCTGTCTATCACAGGTCAACATAACTGCAGAGCAGGAAGATGCTGTCTATCACAGGTCAACATAGCTGCAGAGCAGCAAGATGCTGTCTATCACAGGTCAACATAGCTACAGAGCATGAAGATGCTGTCTATCACAGGTCAACATAGCTGCAGAGCAGGAATATGCTATCATAGGTCAACATAGCTACAGAGCATGAAGATGCTGTCTATCACAGGTCAACATAGCTGCAGAGCATGAAGATGCTGTCTATCACAGGTCAACATAGCTACAGAGCATGAAGATGCTGTCTATCACAGGTCAACATAGCTGCAGAGCAGGAATATGCTATCATAGGTCAACATAGCTACAGAGCATGAAGATGCTGTCTATCACAGGTCAACATAGCTACAGAGCATGAAGATGCTGTTTATCACAGCCACGTCTCCATTATAACAAAATCACTTAGACACTAAAATGAAAATAGAATGTATACCTTGATGGTGTTCCTTGCAAACTAACCCAACAATACACAAATCTGTGGAGAAAATTTCTCCAGGAGGAGGGTATTTGCCCCTTTCAGCCCTTTAACCCTTTCAGCCCTGAGGGCCCAGCCCTCTCAGAAAGGGCAAGTATCTTATTTACTTTCCAAGTAATTACAAGCAGAAGTTTAACTAGCATGTACCAGTTACTTGTCATGCAACTCCTTGCATGAGATAAGTGTTGCAAGTAGTGTAGTTAATGAGAGACAATCAATCTCTTACCATTGCAGGACAATTAAGGGAAATCCTGCACCCACTTTATTACCATGTTAAAGATAGTGTACATTTGTTGTCTATGCCCAGACAGCAAGAATCAAGCTTCATGGTGGAAGCTTGGCAAGGAAGGGAAATATTCTTTGTCAGCTTTTCCTTTATGTCCTGGGGGCAAGCGAAGTGCGGCGAGAGGCGTCTTAGATTACTTTCAACCCTACCAAGGGACACATTGACACTGGGATAGCAAACAAAGAACACTGATCCACGCATTTGTATGCGTAAAAGAATCTCAAAGAACACATCAAAACACTTACAAAGAAGTGTGATCAACTTCTTTAGTGATAGGATAAACAATACTTGATGAACACTTAAGCAGCGAGTATTGCAAATTTCCAGTCTGAGTGGACGACGTGGGCATTCTCAAAGAACACGTCTGCTTCAATCAAGACACCAATACCCGAGTGATTATTAGGGTCAGATACAAGATACCAGTGTAAGTTTAGTAAGTAATAAGATAGCTATCGTCAGCTGCGCAGCAGATAGCTGGTACATTTCTTTTAGATGTGATCATACACTCGGTCATATGTGGGCTTTTTAGCCCAACACACGTGAGTATAGGATCCAGTGGATCCAGTCAGTATTCAGTCATGAAAATACTGACACAACACCCCCTAGGGGTAATTATACTTATACAACATTTTTTTCACACAGCCCTTAGGGAGTGCATACGTCAGCTTCTCAAGACATCGCCTACAGGGACGGCTGAGTAGGCGTAAGCTGTCTTTCAAGATAAGTCCCATTACAGTCCACTGTTTACTCTTTGACTTAGCTTGTAGCATTTCTCTTAAAAAAAACAACAATACACAAACCCTACAATACACAAACCCAACAATACACAAACCCAACAATACACAAACCCAACAATACACAAACCCAACAATACACAAACCAACAATACACAAACCCAACAATACACAAACCCTACAATACACAAACCCTACAATACACAAACCCTACAATACACAAACCCAACAATACACAAACCCAACAATACACAAACCCAACAATACACAAACCCTACAATACACAAACCCTACAATACACAAACCCTACAATACACAAACCCAACAATACACAAACCTTACAATACATAAACCCTACTATACATAAACCCTACAATACATAAACCCTACAATACACAAACCCTACAATACACAAACCCTACAATACACAAACCCAACAATACACAAACCTTACAATACATAAACCCTACAATACACAAACCCTACAATACATAAACCCTACAATACATAAACCCTACAATACATAAACCCTACAATACACAAACCCTACAATACACAAACCCAACAATACACAAACCCAACAATACACAAACCCTACAATACACAAACCCAACAATACACAAACCCTACAATACACAAACCCAACAATACACAAACCCTACAATACACAAACCCAACAATACACAAACCCTACAATACACAAACCCTACAATACACAAACAACCCAACAATACACAAACCCAACAATACACAAACCCTACAATACACAAACCCAACAATACACAAACCCTACAATACACAAACCCAACAATACACAAACCCTACAATACACAAACCCAACAATACCTGGAGTTTACCTGGAGAGAGTTTCGGGGGTCAATGCCCCCGCGGCCCGGTCTGTGACCAGCCTCCTGGTGGATCAGCGCCCGATCAACCAGGCTGTTGCTGCTGGCTGCACGCAAACCAACGTACGAGCCACAGCCCGGCTGATCTGGAACTGACTTTAGGTGCTTGTCCAGTGCCAGCTTGAAGACTGCCTTACAATACATAAACCCTACTATACATAAACCCTACAATACATAAACCCTACTCTAATCTGAGTCAGAATAAAAGTCAGTTGCACACGTCACTAACGTCTGTGCTCGTCCTCGTCCTCACGGAAGAGTATAAACCACGGATTTATATCTTGTTTAGCGGATATGGTACCAAAATAAGTATAAGAGTTACCTCAGCGGAATTATAAAAT